>CM035412.1:157483690-157488690 GCA_020310875.1 Ceratopteris richardii
TGTTATAGCTATTCAATGAGACAAGAATTACATCAAATGGATACCATATGAGGGAGAACCAATGCTAACAACTCAGGGGTAGAGAGTTGCAACACTGCCTGCGCACACACATAGATATGGCTACTAAAAGAAAACAAACAAGCAAGCAAGGGGGTTGCTTAAGCAAGGGGCTTGCTTATCACAACTCCAGCACTTAGTGCTCACTTTACATGAGCTAAAACTCCAAGAAGATGGCCCAAAAGAAGTCGGGATACATGCTCCTTTTATAGTGAGAGGTGTGCCCCTAAAATCTAGGAACTACCTTTCCAAATCAGCCTCCTAACTTGGAGGAATTAGTTGAGATGATTTGGGGAGTGGTTGAGTGACTTTTCTTGATGGAATCTCGTGGCTTTTGGCTTTCTTTGATTGCTCCACATGTCCATAAAAGATTCCCCATGAATTTTTAGCTTGAAGCTTGACTTTTAACTCTCCCCCTCAAGCTTCAATTCTTCATCCTCATCCAAGCTCCTTCATGTTGATGCATTGCTTGAATTTTGAAATCTTCATCCCATCCAAAGCCTTTGTAAACATGTCCGCAACTTGGTCCTTGGTACCAATATGATGTACTGAAACTTCCTTGGATATCACCTTTTCCCTTATGAAGTGATAGTGCACTTCAATATGCTTGGTTCTAGCATGATAGACAGGGTTCGATGCTAGATGAATGCTACTCATATTGTCACAAAAAATTGGATATGTGTCAACCTGCAAATTAAGCTCCATAAATAACTTCTTAATCCACATTAGCTCACATGTGACTTGAGCCAAAGCTCTATACTCAGCCTCGGTGGAAGATAATGCCACCGTGGGCTGCTTCTTTGAAATCCATGAGATGATCTTGCTACCTAGCATGACTAGGTAACCACTTGTACTCCTTCTATCTTCCTTCGAACCGGCCCAATCAGCATCGGAATAAGCTTTGACCTGCATATCATCATCAAATGAGTAGAACAATCCTTCATTTATAGTGGCTTTGAGATATCGCAACATTCTTCTTGCAGCTTGCAAGTGTGTAGTCCTTGGACTATGCATAAATTGTGATAACACTCCAACTCCATATGCTATGTCGGGCCTGGTTATTGTGGCATAATTGAAAGAGCCTACAATAGATCGATACAAAGTTACATCCTCTAATGGCTCTCCATCAATGGAGCTTAGCTTTACATTAACTTCCATGGGATTTGAAATAGGCTTGCAATGTAGCATCCCAAACCTCTCAAGTAGGTCTAGAATATACTTCCTTTGTATGAGCATAATACCTTCTTCTTTGTATACAACTTCAATGCCAAGAAAATACCTAAGATCTCCAAGATCAGAGATCCTAAACTCCTTTCCAAGCTTTGCCTTGATCTCCTCAATGCCCTTTGTATCATTACCTGTAATGATAAGATCATCTACATACACACACATGTAGACCACAAGTTCTCCTCTTTGTTTGATGAAGAGAGATGGATCCGCCTTGCATTGATTGTAACCACATTTGATTAAATAGTCCACCAATCTTTGGTTCCAAGCCCTTGGAGCTTGCTTTAGGCCATAAAGTGCCTTCTTCAACCTACAAACATGATGTGGAAACTCTTTATGAACAAAACCTAGTGGTTGCTCCATGTATACCTCTTCTTCCAAGTCTCCATTGAGAAAGGCATTCTTGATATCCAACTGGAAGAGCTTCCATCCTTTGCTAGCAGCCATTGCAATGAGTGTCCTAATGGTGCTCATCTTTGCCACGGGGCTGAATGTCTCTTCAAAGTCCACTCCATAGGTTTGTGCAAAACCCTTGGCCACCAATCTTGCTTTGAACCTAGAAATAGATCCATCTGAATTCCTCTTTACTTTATACACCCACTTATTACCTATTACCTTCATGTTCTCCTTCTTGGGCACTAGAGTCCATGTTTGATTTTCCTCAAGTGCGTCGATCTCTTCTTGCATTGCCTCTTTCCATTCGGTGTACCTGCTTGCATCTTCATAGCAATCGGGCTCATGATCTTCTACTACTTTGTTCATATATGCATAATGTGTTGCCATGTATGAATCATAAGTAAACCTTTGAGTTGGATACTTAACTCTAGAAGACTTCCTTTCTTCACCTTTTGGAGGAATAAACCTCCTTTGCCTTGGGAACTTGATCTCTTTCTTTGACGTGGCTTCTTTCTCCATCATGTGTCCTTCATCATCTTCAACTTCATTACCTTCTTCATCCAACTCCACCAATGTTGCTTTGCCTTTGTTGATTGATTGTGCTTCATAGCTTGATGAAGATCTCCCCCTCCATGGTGAGTTCATGCTTGAACTATCTTCATTGATGGAACACCTTGGGCCGCTTAGCTCTAGGTCGATTTGTTCTTCATCATGTCCATGCTTTTCTTCTTCATAGTCCTGCATACAATCATACTTCTTATACCAAGGGAGTAGCTCATCAAATGCTACATCCCTTGATATCCTCAAGTCCTTTGTGTTTGGGTTGAAGCACCTGTAACCTTTATGATCATTTGAATATCCTAGAAACACACACTTTTCTGCCTTTGGTTGTAGCTTGTGCCTCAATTCACTTGGCACATGTACATAACAAGTACATCCAAATATCTTCAAGTGGGAAAGATCAGGTTTCTTACCATAATAGGCTTGATATGGTGTCAAGCCATGGATCCCTGAGGTAGGAGCCCTATTCATTAGATACATGGCGGTATTTGCTGCATCACTCCAAAACATGTTAGGTACATTCATCTCATTAAGCATTGCTCTAGCAATCTCGGCAATGTATCTATTCTTTCTCTCTGCTACTCCATTTTGTTGGGGTGTGTACCTGCATGTTACTTGCCTCTTGATGCCTTGATCCATTAAAAAATCAGAAAACTCATTTGAGAAATATTCTCCCCCTCCATCGGACCTTAGCTTCTTGATATGTGTACCTGTTTCCTTCTCTACCATTGCCTTGAATGCTTTGAAACATGTAAACACATCTGATTTGTTTTTGATGAAATAAACCCAAACCATCCTTGTGCAATCATCTATAAAAGTGACAAAGTACTTGTTACCTCCATTGGATTGCTCTTTCGTTGGCCCCCACACATCTGTATGTATCAACTCCAATGGATGTTGGCTTATGTAGCCACTCTTCTTGAATGGAAGTCTCGCTTGCTTCCCTAGTTGACAAGATTCACATAAATGCTTCATACCTTGTCCTTGGAAGTTGGGAAGACCTTCAACCAGCCTCTTGAATTGCATTTCCTTCATTCTTTGTATGTTGATGTGACCTATCCTCTTGTGTCACAAGTCCAACTCCGAAATCCTCTTGTTTCCATATGTGAAGTAGACATGTTGAGTAGAATGAGAATTTACCTCCAAAGTGAAGAGTCTCCCTTGCTTCTTTCCTCTTGCTATGACCTTGTAACCTTGCTTAGGGTTCTCCACAAAGCATCCACCTTTGTTGAACCTTACTTGATAGCCTCTTTCAACCATTTGCCCAACGGACACCAAGTTCTTTGTGATGGTAGGTACATGCAAGACATCCTTGAGACATCTTCCTTCCTCCTTGTCATCCAAAGCTACATCTCCAACATGGGAGATCTCATGGGCTGTATCATCACCTGTTTCTACATGTCCTTTACCTTTGGGAACATGTAGATTAGTAAACCAAGAAGCATTGCAACTCATATGGTTGCTACATCCACTATCAATATACCAAGTGTTATCTACTTTGCTTGAATTCCCATTCATGTGCATCATCAAGAGATTGTCATTTTCTGAACTTGTAGAAGCATAATTACCTTGGCCTTTGTATGAAGAACCTTGATTATAGTTCCTTTGGTTTCCTCCTTGGTAGCAATCTCTAGCATAGTGGCCAAACTTGCCACATATGTAACATCCTTCGCCATCTTGATTCCTGTTTTGTTGATGTCGTCCTCCTCTTCCTCTTGATCTTCCTCTCCCTCTTTGTGATGAGGTGCCTTGGTCATGTCCTTGATTTCTTGCGTGGCCTTGCCTTCCTCCAAACCTTCCTTTGCCCCTTCCTTGTCCTTGTCTTCCTTTGCCCCTTTGATTACCTGCATAGAAAACTTGTGCATCTTTGCTTTTAGTTGAACTTCCACCTATGTTCATTTCTTCGGTGACCATGAGAGCAACCAATTGCTCAAAATCGGGAAGATTATCCCTTACATAAACTGAAGTGGTAAAGGGTTTCCACTTCTCATCATCTCTCAAACCATTGAGAGTATAAGCCACAAGATCGTCATCGTCTACGTGGCTTCCAATGGATACCAATGCATCTGATAACTCCTTGACCTTAAGTATGTAGTCATTTATGCTACTCCCTGAGCTCTTCCTAAGGTTGTTGAGCTCATTGTTGAGTTGGATCTTCCTTGCTTTGGTGCTTGTTGAATAAAGCCTTTCAAGTGTCTCCCATACCTTCATGCTTGAATCCAGGTCTTGGATATGGCCGATCATGCTATTGCTAATGTGTTGGGAAAGAATAAAGATAACCCTCTTGTCTCTTTCATTCCATTCCCTAAAGGCCCTTCTCTGGTCATTGGTTGGATTCTCATCCAACCTAGGTCTTGGTTCACTTCCACTAATCAACCCCCAAAGGCCCTTGCCCATAAGATAGTTGGAGACCCTAAATCTCCATGGTTGATAGTTACCTTTGTCTAACTTTTCAATTTGAGTGTTGAAGTCTCCCATATCTAGTCTTTGATACTTGACCTAGCCCTTGGCTAATGCTCCAATGTGTGTAAAATGAAAATGAGGCTCTGAGGTTACCTCAATCCAAAGCTTTCCTTAGATGGACACCTTGTGCTCTTGCAAATTTGAGTTGAATAGCTCCCCCTTGATGTGAGCTACCTCCAAGAAGCTTTTGTTGATGCAACTCTTCAACCACCAACTCCAAGAGGTCTTCTTGCTTGTATGTGATACCTCCAAGATGCCCAAATGCTTTGATACCACTGATGGGGGAAGTATCTCAA
>CM035412.1:157496190-157611190 GCA_020310875.1 Ceratopteris richardii
CACATGCCTATAGGATGTGTAAGGATTGTCCAACATGTATTGGTAGATCTCAGGTGGAGCATGCTACTTTGTACCAAGTATCTTTAATATTTGATTAGAGCAATCCATTAGTTGATTTTCTGAGGACAAAAATATTCCCTCAAGAAATGACTATAGCAAGAAGGAGGATTCTAGAGCAAGAGGCTCAAGAATATATGCTCATTGGAGATAATCTACATAGGCATGGACGAGATGAATACCTAAGACTTTGTGTCCATGAACGTGAATATCTGAAGATCTTAGAAACTATACACCAAGGTGTTGTAGGAGGACACTTTGGACTTGATTGAGTGAGCAAAGCAATTCTTTTCTTAGGTCTTTGGTGGTCTACCCTTCATATGGATGCTCATACCTATGTGAAACAGTGTGATGTATGTCAAAGAACTCAGTATCCAATATGTAAGGATGAGATGCCATTGATACCCATGATGGGAGGCCCTGCATTCTCCAAGTGGGGAATAGGCTTTGTTGGTTGTATTAACCCCCCAGCCAAGAGTTCACATGCTGAGTACATCACTGTTGTAATGGATTATCTAACCAAATGGGTGGAAGTAAAGGCAACCAAAAAGAATGACACACAAACAAAAACAAAGTTTTTATTTGAGAATATATTTAGAAGATATGGATTGCCGATAGAGTTGGTAAGTGATCTTGGTACCACTTCTTGAACAAGGTCATTGAATACGTGCTACAAGAATTCATGGTCATTCACAAGAAGTCTACACCTTACCACCCACAACACAATGGACAAGCAGAGAGCACAAATAAGATCCTATGCACTGCTTTGACTAAGCTCGTTAATAATAAACGCTCTGATTGGGACAAATAGTTGCATCACATTGTTTGGGCATATTGAGTGGTCCATAAAATGGTACTCAATGCCACTCCATTTTAGATGGTATTTGGCCAGAATGTTGTTCTACCATTCAAATTTTTGATACCCACACTGAAGGTGACACAAGAGCACTAGTGGACTAACCATGAGTTATCATATATGATCTTCAATTTAGAACAATTGGGAGAAACTAGATTGGGAGAAATTGTAGGGATATATGCTGCAAAGAAAAGACAAAGGACATACTTTGACACACATGTGAAAGATAAGGCCTAAAAGTGGGAGACCTAGTCTTGGTATATACATTGAAGCAACATGCTCAAAAGTTCAAGAAGTGTGGCAATAGACCTATGATCATCAACAAGGTATCTACAAGTGGATCCATCCAATTAGCTACCTTAGATGGTGACATATTACCAAGCTATATTATTGGCTGTAGAGTGAAACTTTATCAAGAGCCTTTGATGGAAGAGATGCTAAGCTGACTCAACACAACCAAGAAAGGTAAGTAAGAAGAAAAAAAAGTACACAAAGAAGCCTAGGCAAGGGCCTTAGAGCATATCAGACACATGAAGTTGAGAAGACAAGGTATAAAATAGCCTAGGCACATTAATTATGAAGTCTCAAGGTATCATATGGCTATGTGCCAAACCAAGAGTGTTCCCTCTCATTGTATAATTGATAGAAGCCCTTTCATAACCATAGAATTAGGACAAGGCATGACTACAAAGACAGCCGAGGCCTTGATTGACTCAGGGGCAACCACCATTACTGTCAAAATTTATTGTTGTCAGGACATGGAACTATGCATTAATCCTATTGAATCTTGTTTAATAGGATTAGGAGGAGTGGAAACCCCTTGCATGGGTGAGGTGGATCTCCCCATCTCCATTCAAGAAATCCATATGATAATCAAAGTGCTATTGTGGCATGATGAGGACCTTATTAAATCTCTCATCTTGGGCCAATATTGGATCTATGATTATGAAATAAAATTAAACCTAACAAGTTGACTTCTTCATGTTTAGGTGAAGAATCAATGCATCACAATCGAACTAAGAAGCTCCAGAATCACTAATATGGGAATGGCACCAACGCTTGGTCCTTCTTGGGTTAATCATGAAGAAGACAATGTTGTGCTTCTCCAAAGCTCTATGATGCAAAAGGATGCAGCTCTTGAAGAACAATTAGGAGAGAGGACGGAACTCCTTTCTTTTTTGAAGATGCCAATCATCGTTGTAACACAAGCAAGGAAACATATGGAGTAGCTTAACAAGACTATGGAATCTCAAAAAAAAAAACATCTCGAGGTAAGACAATTCATGGTATGAAGTAGATCTAGAGTTGCAAGGGTGAGCACCCACCAGTTCCCTTGCTGGAAGCATCAACACTTACAAAGTGCATGAAAAAATCAAAGCGACAAGGGGCCATACATCAAAGGCATCATTCTTAGTATGCATTCTCCATTTGGATACCTAAGAAGTTGATGAAGGTTGGCCACAATCCTAGACAGATCTGGGTTCCTAAGATGTGCTTGCAAGCTCAGATAGCCACACATAAGCTCTAAGGTTTGAATCTATTCTCACCTAATCCCATCCCACAAAAACCAATAAGAAAAGCTATTGTAAACAAATATTCAATTTATGAGCAACTCTAATTGAACCATCTTTTGGGAAGGAGGTACATTCTATTTTTCCCAAAATATATCCTACATAGATATTTTTAGAAGTTTCCTTAATTTTGGACACTGAGGAACCATTTCACATTTCTACAAGTGTAGCAAAATAGCAAAATTCATATGACCAAAGCATGCATGCCAAAGCTTGATATATCAGAAGAATCTTGAACTACACATGCTAAATAATTCATATATTTTGCATATTCTATGAGCTTATAAAGCCCATGAGAAAAAAATGTCAGAAGCAATAATAACATCACCATTTGAGAGACCATGAATTGTACATCTATCATCAGTAAATTTGATGTTGAAATCAACAATAGATTTTTCTTCATGCATGGAGCATTCAACAATGTGAAAGAACTGGCATCAATAGTAGTTAGAATGATCTTTGCAAATCCCATTATAAGATAAGAGGAGTTATTAGCACATGTGATATTATTTTGTGTGGGGATAGACTCAAGTGAATTGGAGAAACTATGCTACAAGGTCATGTGTTTGGTTGCACCACTGTCAAAGTACCAAACATATGAGTCTACTACATACATACACTAAGACATCTACAACAACCATTCCACCCTCTTTCTTCTTTGCCTCCTTTATAGCTATTTTAGGAAAAATCTTTATGACATGATCATTGACCTTATAGTACTTGCAAAACTATATCTACTTTTCTTTTTTCTTGTTCTCTTTGCCTTCCTTCTTTGACTGTGCATCATTAGTAGATTTTCACTTACTAGTAGATGAGCTCCATTTATGTTTTCCCTTCTAATTAGCTAAGAAAGATTGATCTACAACATGCATAATTGACCTATTCTATCCTGAATGATATTCCTACAACAAAACTGACTAGTTCCTCAAATGTTAAGGCATTTGGATTTTCCTTCATCATCAATCAAAGGTTGTTGTCTGCACAAGTGAACTAACTAGCAGAATTTCATGAATAGAAATCAATTGCTCCTTCAAATCTTTCATCTTTGTCAAAAAAATGTCCATATAATCTCCTTCATTCATATGCTCACTTTCCAAATGTTTTTGTAGGTACGCAACATGAGCCTCATTTCTTGCTTGGCATAATGTTGTAAGAGTATCCAAAGCATCTTTTGTTGTCTTGTGGCATGTTTGATAGACAAGGCTTTCAATGCATGTGCATATGTATCTCTACCATCCCACCAAAGTTTCTCTATAGTAGGTGCAACAAGAGCTGGAACACATCCAAGAAATTGAAGAGCATCATCTTCAACATCATTTGCATCACCTTCAATAAAGAGGGAAAAAAGTGTCTCGATGGTCCTAAGTGTGTTCACATGCATCACTAGCAAAATATATCAACATGATATATAGCTTGACTTGATTTTCCTTTATGTATCTTAGAAAGTCCTTCAAGTACGCATCACCATGAACACATGATTACCAAGAACAATAAACAAACAACCAAACTATATTGGAACAAACTAACCAATCAAGAGTTCAAAAGCACTTCACTAGCCATGGGATGGACATGAATGAAGAGAGATATTTCCATTAAAATGAGGCATCTTTATATAGCATATTGATGTTTAAGGGCTCCTTCTCACCCATCCTTTCACTCACCATGCAAATAAACCTTAGATTTATGATTTTTCCCATGTCAAATGTGTCCCTAACATTGACATGCATGGTGGACATGGACTACCACTATCCCTTGATTAGTAGAACCTCCCTTATCAAAATGAAAATTACATGGAACCATTTATAGGTTGGGCACCTTTAGAAAACATGTCATTCAAGAAAGAGAGGTTGAGGAACATCATCTCTAAGCCTTCTCGAAGAGTGCTTCAATTAGCAATCCCTATTCCCTCATGTCAAAGTGACTCTCACACAAAACTAGATAACAAAATATATGTGCTTAATCCATATAGAAATTCCATGCAAGTGTCCATTGTGCTAAAGTGATAGCACCTCCCTTGGGATAACATAGTCCTCTTGAAAGAACATATCCAATGCTACTAGCAAACTTGTGAAACAAGAAATATATGTGCGCACATTATCATGCTCTACCCTATTTTCACACCAACATGCATGGTCAAACCATGGTATGGAGTGCAAGACATACTCATGACATGTTCAAAACTAAGATCCATGTAAGATGCAAAGAGAAGTTCAAAGAAATCAATCCAAGCTATGCAAAGACATCTCACATAATTTACAACTTGCCCTCCTATATGCATACAAGTGAAGTGCAATTCCAATCAATGGCATCGTGTCATAAATGTATGCAACATAAGACTTATAAACAAAATGGATCACAAATATGTATTGATGAAGGGATCCAAGGTCTCCAAGCTTCTTCATTCATTGCTCCAATGCCATCTTCAATCTTCCATCAAGTTCTCATAGCATGCTATAGATATGACGATAAAGATACTTCCACAATAATCTCTTAAATGCAATGACATAATAGATGCATTCATATGAGATAGAAAATGACACTCCTAACTCATTGAGAACACACATAATATGCATAACAACACATCATCCCCCCAAGGTCCATGCAAAGTGCACACCCAAAAGATATGAAACCATAAACAAGTTATAATAAAATTCCCATATCTTCATATAAAAAATGGTCTACCAATGGGAGCACATAAATAAATCACGTTCATCCTAAAACATTTCACAAGAGGGAAAAACATATAACAGTCTAGGTAGAGAATTAAGATGGTGTAGATAAAAGTAAAAATGTATTTTTCACGTAAATGGAGCCATCTGCATGGAGTGTTGTGGTCTCAAAAATCACTTGAAGTAGACCAACTAAGAAAAGAACAGTTATCCATGATTGCATAAGGGAATATTATAGATATGGTAGAATTTTCACTTAGAAGAGGAACAAAAAGAAGCACCATGTCACTCTAGCACAAATGTGAGTAGCAACGTGAGGAGATCGACCTCATAATTGTCAATACACAAAGATGTGAGGGTGGTATGATGAAGATAAGCAAGTGAATACACAAGTGCCTGAGTGAGAAGCACACTAACATGCACACATATACACACATGCATACAAGGCAAGACAAAGAGAGGGAACAATGGAATCTTTGATTATCCAAAACACGTTTACAATCTTCTAGAATTTCTATATTCTCCAACAAGCTAACCTAAAAAATGATCCTTCTAACTCTTTTTATAGTTATTTACTACCTTTGGCCTTGTTCAAAACAAGCGTCCGACCTAGTTAAAGTCTAGTTTCTCTAGCTTGTTTGGGGGCTCAAAGAGACTCAAAAAAATTATGAAAATTGATACATAAGGGGGCCTACTACTCCTCAAGCTTGAGGACTCCTCATCTTGAACAAAAATTAAGTCTATTCTACCAAAAAAAAAAATCTACAATGGAATGTAGTGACAACAACCATTGTTGGTTGCATATTTGATTTGGAAAAAGGAATAATTGGCCTACTCACTAGATCTTTGTTGACTTCCCTATTTGCTTGTTCTTCCTTGAGATTCTCTCTAACCTTTCTCTCTTTTGCTTCCTTGCCTCATGCTACCTTGATGCATATGTCCTCCTTGATTGCTAACACCCCCCCTCTCGCATTTGTCATCCTTGACAGACCCTTGTTGTTGAGGGCGTGTTGTATAAAAGTTTACTAAATCAACAACCAATTCATGTTCTTTCAATTTGAGATCTGAAGAAAAATTAGTCATTAATCAATTACAATCTACTCGGCATGGAACCTCAAAATGTGGGATACACAATTGTTAGGAATGAAGATCTTCTTCCATCACAAAAAGATGTAATAGGTGTGTTGGGTGCGATGAATATCTCACAATGGTACTCACAAAAGCCCATGGAAAACATCTCTAAAAAGTTTGCTTGTAGCATGCATGCAAGTACTTTCTACACACATGCCAAGCATAGATATTGTTGACCGAATGTGTTTTGCCTTCCTTAGTGACTTGACCACCTAGGGTTGGTTGAGGATCATACACATCTTCAAATGTTTATTCCACTAGAGTTTCTACTAGTTCTTTGGGTTCCGATGCCTCCTATAAAGATGCAGGCATCTCATACTATAATAGCTTTGCTTGCATCTCTTCTATATGTCTCTATAGTTCTTTAATCTCATGTGGACTGGTAGTTATTGGTATGGCCTCTCGCACTTGTGTATTGGTTGATGGTTGCTTCTTGCATAACTGATTGACTTCTTCTTCTAGCAGATCATAAGAGTCAAGGAAACTTGCATGTTCTTCCAAGAGAATGCAAATGTTCTCAGAAGGTACCGCTTGAAATCTTGTAGGAATAATGGTTTCTCCCATGTGCCCTCCATGGTGGCATCCATATTGTCTAGATTTTGTTGTTGTTGATGCTTATTTTCCTCCATTGTTGTTTCCATATGTGCTCTAAGGAGAGCCATGCTTCTTTAAAGCTTAGCATTTCTCTTCATTTGTCCATGCAACATGATTTCCATATTCTTTATGGCTTGTCTCTTCTAATGTTGTCACTCATTCCTCAAGTGAGAGAGATTAACTAGTGAGTGCCATGTTATGCTCTTCAAGTAGTTGATATTCTTGCCATAATTGGTTGGCACACTAAATCATGGTGTTCAATGCATTATTTACATTATTTGATGCAATAGTTATAGTTGAGAATGCATGAGGTTGGGAAATGGGGAAGGGGGTAGTGAATGTAGTGCCTAATGGTGTTATAGGTGCAAGTTGTGAGGAGATGGTTGGATACACTCCAAAGATGAGGTGGTATTGCAATAATCTTCCTCTACACCTGCCAATGTGACTTTAGAGTCCTTTAGTAGACATCTTTAGCTTCCCAAATATGCATTTGGAACCACTATGTACCTTGGAGCATCATTGCCAAATAGTTGTCCTAAAACAGATAACTTTCACAATTGAAGAGCTATAAAAACTTGCTATTTGGGGACTAGAACCTCTCAGAGAAATACTTAGTTCTCACTCATTGATAGGAATTGATCCAAGAGCTTTACGAACTATCTAGTTGAAGACATTAGCTAACTACGAGAAGTTATTTCACTAATTTAGAGTGAGTATATGATGAGAAATGATATTAAGAAGTTAGGGGTGTAATCCTGACTTCTCAGGAAGATGATAGTGCTTGCAGAGGACATATCTCACGATCTAATGATTCAAATGAAGTGAAAGTTGATATCTAGCATTAAGACTGATGTCCTACCTATCTCAAATTAAATCAAGTCAAAAGATTGAGTACACATAGAGAACCTGATTGATCAACTTCACTAAAATGATGAGATAGTAGTAGAAAACAATATATAGAGATTAACTTGCACTAATGACTCAAATGTATATGATTATGAATGTATGATACAAGGGAGATGACATAGACTTACTCATACATATGTGAGATAAGTGTAAGGTCATCTTGAAGCTCAATGACTCATCCTTCTCTGCTATTCCCCATGACTGAGTCACCCCTATTTATACTTAGAAATAACATTTGAATTTTTAAATTCATCAACCTAAAAGTGTTCCTATTCTTTTGGTGGTGGTTAATTTGATTCCAAACACTAGGTAGTTTTGATGCATGAGTCGTAATGTCGCGAGATTCCCTCATTTTCTTTCTTTTAATTTTATCTCAAGAGATAAATTTTAAATATTTTACAAGAGGTATTCATGTGTACTCCACAAATGATCAAAGGTTGATATGTGATAAGTCCTTGCAATTTGTTCAAGCATCAAGGCTTTCCAAATGTACCAACAGCTCCCCATCAAGCCTAAGATGCTTGAATCTTCGATCCTTTGGTATCTCCTACAATCCAATCATGGATTTAAACCTGTTTAGCTTGCTTCCATCCAATGATTTGGTCATCATATCTGCACATTGCATATGAATAGATACATAAGAGAGTTGTATCTCTTTGCTTACAATCTTTTCCTTAACCAAATGATAATGGAATTCTATATGCTTAGTCCTCGCATGAAAGATAAGATTACAAGCCAAATGAAGCGAGCTCATGTTATCTCCAAATATAAATGGAGTGCCAAATTCCAACCCTAGATCTGTGTATAGGGTCTTGATCCACATAGCTTCTTGCGTTGCATTTGATAACCCTCTATAATCAGCTTCAATTGAGGAAACAACAATTGTACGTTACATATTTGAAGGCCAAGATATGAGATTTTTACCTACAAAAGATAAGTATCCTGATGTTCTTCTTCTGCCATCTTTGGAACCTACCCAATCTACATCAGTGAATAGCTTCACATTAAAATCCGATTTTAAAGGGTAGTATACATCTTCATTAAGTGTTTCTTTCACATATTTTAATATCTTTTTGGTTGCATCCATGTGAGGTTTCCTAGGACTGTATATGAATTGACTAAGCACACTCACTCCATAGCAAATATCCACCCTAGTTTGGGTAGCATAGTTCAAGCTTCCAACTAGAATTTGGTAGCTTGTGATGTCTTCAATAATTTCTCCTTCATGAGAACTTAACTTGTGGTTGACCTCCATGGGAGTACCTATAACCTTACTGTCTTGTATTTTGAACTTTCCAAACATATATTTAATATATTTCCTTTGGGTAAGGAACATTCCTTGATTTGTGTAGACTAGTTCCAAGCCAAGAAAATAAGTGAGCAATCCAAGATCACCTTATCTTGAATTCTTCCTTCATTTGGGCTTTAATCGTTTTGATTCCATCAGCATCATCACCCATAAGAAAGATATCATCTACATACACACATAAGTATATTACTTCAGATTTACTTTTCTTAATGAAGAGTGATGAATCAGCTTTGCTCAATTGAAATCCTTTGTCTTGCAAGAATGTAACTAATCTATGGTTCCAAGCTCTAGGAGCTTGCTTCAGTCCATATATACATTTCCTGAGTTTACATACATACTGAAGGTGTGATTCATCTACAAATCTAGGAGGTTGTGCCATGTACACTTCCTATGAAATCCAACATTCAAGAATGCATTTTTTACATCCATCTGATAGATGTTTCGATTCCTTGAGGTAGCTATACTTATGAGCACTCTGATTGTAAGCATCTTTGCCAAAGGAGACAAAGTCTCCTCATAACCTATGGCTTGGGTTTGAGCAAACCCTTTTGCCACAAGCTTTACTTTATACCTATTTATTGAACCATATGAATTCTCTTTTACCTTA
The DNA here is from genome assembly GCA_020310875.1 of Ceratopteris richardii. Classification (NCBI taxonomy): domain Eukaryota; kingdom Viridiplantae; phylum Streptophyta; class Polypodiopsida; order Polypodiales; family Pteridaceae; genus Ceratopteris; species Ceratopteris richardii. The sequence goes on from CM035412.1 coordinate 157,505,891, forward strand.
TAGATCTAGCTAGATGCAATGATCTTCATGGATAGCTTCTTGGGAACCAAGTCCCATGTCCGATTCTCTTGAGCAGCTTCTAACTCTTCTTCCATTGCTTCTCTTCACTCTGATTTCTTCTTAACTTCTTCAAAGGTTGATGGTTCTTCTGAATGGATATCTTGAGCAATATAGATTAAGTGTTTAGTGACTAGAGAGGTGTAAAGGTGATCATTTACCTTCTGCAATGTTGGGAAATCCTCCTCTAGGTCATAAGGTAGCTTGACTTTCCTAAAATCATCTTCAATCCAAGAGTTGTTCTCATCAAAGAAAACATCTCTACTAACAATAGAACCTCTAGTACTTGGATTATATAACATGTACCCTTTTTGATTTAGGTAATATCCAATAAACACACATTTCTCTGCCTTACCATCCAATTTACCTCTGACTTGTTATGGAATACGTGGATAGGCTATGCATCCAAATATCTTGCAATGATCAAGGCTAGGTCTTCTTCCATTCCATGCTTCATAGGCTAGGTCTTCTTCCATTCCATGCTTTTGATAGGAGTCTATTAATGAGATAGGTGGTTGTAGACACAACCTCTTCCCACAAATAATTGGGTAATTTTTCCTCATTAAACATGGACCTTGCTAATTCAACTAAGGTCCTATTTCTTCTCTCTGCCACTCCATTTTGCTCTGGAGTGTACTTGGTAGTGCTCTTTTGATACCCCTATCTTGGAGATAGGTATCAAAATCATGGGAGAAATATTCTCCCCCTCCATCTAACCTTAGCCTCTTTAATGTTTTCCTTGTTTGATTTTCAACAAGAGCAAGATACTTCTTGAAACAATTGAATACTTCATCTTTGTGTTTCATGAAATATAAGATGGTCCATCTACTACAATCATCAATAAAAGATACATAGTACTTGGATCCTGAAATTGATGGCTCCTTGCTAGGCCCCCAAACATCTATGTGGACTAGCTCCAACAAGTCACCATGGATGTAACCTTTGTAAAGGGTTGTCTATGTGATTTCCCAAGTTGACAAGCATTGCACTTGTATATCATATGTTGGTTGGATATATTAGGTAGGCCAAGCACACTTTGATCCCTACAGATTTGCTTCATATTTCTTTCACCAATGTGAGCCAATCTTTTATGCCACATCTCTAACTCTGATAAGGTTTTTCCACCATAATTGAATAGAGATATATTTCTAGTGTCTTGGAGTTCAAATGTAAAGAGTCTACCTGTCTTTTCTCCCTTTGCAATTCTCTTAAATCCTTGTTTAGGATCTTCAACAAATGCTCCATTTCTTATGAACCTTACATGCAAACCTTTCTCTACAATCTACCCATCATCTCCTTTTTGAACCTCATGTCTATTTCCTTGATCTTCCAAATTTGATAGTAGAGCCAGATTCCTTGCTACATGATTTGAACAACCAAAGTTTATATAAAATACATGCTCATCTGCTTTATGTTTCTTCATGGTCATGTTTATCAATAGAAGTGAGTCCTCTTGTGTCTGCTCTTTAGTGTAGTTGTTGTAATCTCTCCTTCCTCCATATCCTCTTTGATGATTTGTATTGTTGAAGTTGTTGTTGTAGCCATTGAAGTTATTTGATCTTCCTCTTCCATAGCTTCCTGTATTGAAGTCTCTCCCTCTCTGATTTTTGGGATTCTTGAAATAGTTCTCAATTGTATGATTATTTAAGCCACATATGGCACATGGAGAAGAGCTTTGAAATCTCCCCATGCCTTGTCTACCTCCTCTACCTCTTCCTCTTGTACCTCTACCTCTACCTACAAAAATAGCTTGGGAGGTGCTACCTTCATCATCAGATCTTTTGCCTTTGCCTTTGCTATTCTCACTCTTATTCTTATCTGTGTATAGGGTTGAGGAGGATTGGCTACCTTTTAAGTTTTCACCATTCTTTACAATCTTTGCCTCATGAGTGAACAATTGCCCCATGAGAGTGTTGAAGTTAGGTGCGTGCATGTCCATGTATAGGTCCATTGCTGTGGTGAAGGCTTCCCATTTATCATCTACCTTGATTCAATTAATTACTTTTCTCACTATCTGCTCCTCTTCAATAACTTCTTCAATGCTTCCAAGTTGATCTGCTAAGTCCTTGATTTTTGTGACAAAGTCAGTCACACTTTGCTTGGACATCTTTTTGAGTGTGATAAACCCCATGAGTTGATTCTTCCTAGCTCTAGTGTTTGATGGAAAGAATGATTCAAGGGCATTCCATGCCCCTTGTGAGGTCTTACATGTTGGAACATCAAGCTTACACTATGCTTGAGGTGAATTTGATCTACATCAAAGGTTATCACATCGAAAGAATATCGATTGGAGAGTTCTTTTATTTATGCTCACTTATTGTACTTAAAAAAAAACAAATTTTCATCAATCTTTTACCATTGTAAAAGATTTGAGCTTTACACATGTAAAAGTAGAAATATATAGCCCAAATCCCACGAATTTGTAGTGGTTGAGTTGCATTCAATCAAGCAATCAATCACCTAGAAGTAGATCGAACTAGATCTTTCCTAGATTGTAGGAAAGTGAATTGATTCCCTCCAACAACCATCCCACCTTCATTTGAATTCAAAATCCACTTGTAGAAGTTGTGGAACACTCGTAGAGTCTATATAAAGACTTGAAATCACTTGTACAATACATGGAAGCAATATACATACACTTGTGACCATAATTGTCTTGCTCCTTCAATTTTTTGCATCATCATCTTCGGCAACAATAATCTTGCAGAGGTTGCTGCTCTCGCTATCGAGCTTCAAATGGAGTAATATGGTTCATTGGAAAGGTATTAGTATCTAGTTTATGGTTATAAATTTTCATAACATTTGGTTTAGTAGATTGGGCAAAATCTGAGTTTTTCTGTCTCAGGGTCAATCTCTATGTATTCCTAAAAAATAGGAAGTACCACCGTTGAGTGTTTGATTCATTCCTATAGCATATTTTGCCTATTCCTTATACTTTTGTGCATTAAATACACTCAACTATATGTGTATCACTTCCATAAAAGGATTTTTCTAATTATAATCACACTGGTCGCTATGGGCATTTGAAGTTCATTGTCTCTTCCATAGATAGTAAGTTTTTGAGCTAGTTGATGCTTGAACCTATCTGTGTTGTATTGAATCATTCTCCTTGATGCTACAAAGTACATAGTGCATTTCTTTGAACTTATCGCATGCCTATAAGGTCTATTTGAGTCTCCATAAGCTCAAGGGCTAGTCTTGGGCCGATTGGCTGGACCAAACTTCATCGCTTCAAAACACACTTTTCTACCTCCTAAAAGCTTCTCCAAGTTCTTTCAGTGGTATTAGGGCTAGATCAAGATGGGTGACGGCTTTCCTTCAATGATCGAGAAGCTTGATTGACACAACTACGAGACTTGGCGAATCATAATGGAGGCCTATTTGCAAGGTAGAAATCTTTATGGAATTGTAGCAGGTGATGAAGCTATGCCTATTCCAAGATCCAAAGGAGGACCTACACAAGAGGAGACAGATAAACTTACACTTTGGTGTGCAAGGGATGCTCAAGCAAGGTCGTACATACTAAACTCTATCTCTGACTTTCTATTACCACATATTAGAGGATGCAAGACATCTCAAGACACTTGGGATGCCCTTGAGACTTTCTTTTCTGCTAGTACCAAAGCATAGACATGAAGTACAAATAGGGGATGACACAAATCACAATGTGGAGAAGATTGGTAATGTCAAAGCTTCCAATGGCAGGACAAACATTTTGAGTAAGGTTCTTTATGTACCCACTATCACTAAAAACCTAATAAGTGTAGGCCAAATAGTTGAAAAAGGCTTGTAAGTTAGGTTCACCCAACATGGAGCTTTTGTGGAAGATCCATGTCAATGCTTCAAGAAGATAGCCAGAGGTGAGAAGCATGGTAGGCTCTTTACTTTTGAAGTAGGAGAAACTAGGAACATAACTCTATTCAACTTTGGGTCTCAAACCCTAAGTGAGCTTGAAGTGTGGCATAAGAGGCTTGCTCATGTGAATGAAAGAACCTTGAAGGATATATGCAAGGATCAAAGTGCTCTAGGACTGCCCAACATATCAAAGCAACACATGATCAACAAGTGTGATGCATGTCAGATAGGGAAGGCACAAAGACAACCGTTCAACCATAAAGGCTACATCCACAACTTATTGGACTTAGTACATACAGATGTATGGGGACCAAGTTAAGAACCTTCATTGACAGGATCAAGGTATTACATCTCATTTATTGACCACCATAGTAGATGGACTATTCTTTACTTTATCAAGAGTAAGAATGAAGTGTTTGATTGCTTCAAAAAGTATCTAGCACATGTGGAGAATCATACAGGTAGATCACTCAAGATGTTCAGATCTAATGGAGGGGGAGAATACTTCTCCAAAGAGTTTGGTGAGTTCTTGCAAGATAAAGGAAGTGACTATCAGGTACTCTCCTCAACTAAATGGAATTGCAAAGAGGAGAAACAAGACATTGGTTGGATCAGCCTGAACAATGCTTGAAGAGAAGAAGTTGCCACATTATCTATGGGTAGAAGCTATTTCAATTGATGTGTACCTTGTCAATAGACTACCATCCAAATCACTTCAAGGTATGACTCCTTATGAAGCATGGCATGGAAGAAAACCTAGTCTTGGACATTGCAAGGTTTTTGGTTGTTTGTCTTATGTTCATGTACCATCACAAATAAGAGGTAAGCTAGATGAAAGGGCAACGAAGACAATGTTTATTGGATATGATTCAACTCAGATGGGTTACAGGTTCTATAATCCTTCAACCAAGCAATTCACTACAAGTAGAGATGTTGTGTTTGAAGAACACATGTCTTGGTATGATGAAGACAAACAAAAGGTAACTCTACCATATGATCTTGATTCTGATTCTCATCAATTAGGAAGCAAGCATGATACACACGCCCATGACCCAAGAAGTGATACAAACGGTGACCAAGATGAAAGAGAAAAGGATTACAAACTATGGAAGTCATGAGGCAAAGCAAAGATGAAAGAGGTTGGAGAATGCTCCAAACAGGCACCTAGAAGATCAGGAAGGGAGAAGAAACAACTAGAAAGGTATGGATATGATTCCACATTTGTTACAAAGCATTCAATCTACATGGCAAAAGACTCTATTTCAGAGGAACCCTCAACCTATGAAGAGGCAAAGGGAAACCCTAATTGGGAAAAGGCCATGAAAGAAGAAATAGATGCATTGAAGGAGATGGACACTTGGGATTTGGTTCCAATGTCGATGAGTCAAAAGATAATTGGTTGCAGATGGGTATATAAAGCTAAAAGAAATTCAGATAGTTTGTAGGTACAAGGCAAGATTAGTTGCCAAAGAATGCTCTCAAACTCATGGTATAGACTATGAGGAGCATTCTCACCAGTTGCAAAGATGACTACAATCACGACATTGATAAGTGTAGCCGCTGCAAGGAATTGGAGACTCCTCCAACTTGATGTGAAAAATGCATTCTTAAATGGTTGGATAAGTGAAGAGGTATACATGTCACAACCACCAGGTTTTGAAAACCCTAATCATCCATCTTATGTTTGTAGACTTAAGAAAGCATTGTATGGATTGAAATAAGCTCCTAGAGCTTGGATTTACAGGTTGATTACATATCTTCAAGATCAAGGGTTCAAAGCTAGCAGCTCAGATCCTTCTCTATTCATAAAAAAAGATCATGGTGAGGTTATCTATCTATGTGTATATGTAGATGATATTATTGTGATAGGTGGTGATCTAAATGGCATTCAAAGGATCAGTGACCTAGGTGAGCTCACATATTTCCTAGGTATGTAGGTGATACACAGATGAAGGAATGTATTTGACTTAGAGAAGATACATTCAGGATCTACTTCTCAAGCTCAAAATGGAGAACACTAAACCTGCAGATACACCTTTGAAGATGAATCATAAACTTAGTGTTTATGAAGGTGAGAAAATTGAAGACATTAAAGAGTATCAAAGCTTGGTAGGTAGCTTGATATATGCTACTCATACAAGGGCATACATCTCATATAGTGTGGAAGTGCTTAGTCAATTCATGCACTCGCCAAGAAGACCACACATGGATGCAGCTAAGAGAGTACTTAAGTATCTCAAAGGTACAATCAATGAAGGTATATTCTATCCTTACTCTTCATATTTGGATATCAAAATCTATTCGGATGCAGATTGGGTAGGAGCTAAGGATGATAGAAAACATACTTCTGGTTACTTAGCATTTGCAGGTTCAAAGCTAGTGTCATGGAGTTCCAAGAAGCAGCCAACAATTACTTTATCCTCAACTGAAATAGAGTACAGAGGCTTGACCATAGCAACTCAAGAGGCAATATGGTTAAAGGCATTATATATAGATTTGGGACTTGTAAGTTCCAAACCTCACATATTTGAAGAAAATGTAAATTCCATGCTTTTCCATGCAAGAACCAAACACATAGATGTTCATTACCACTTCACCACGGAGAAGCTCATGGCAAAGGAGATTGACATTTTTTTTGTTCCTACTGAAAAGCAAGTAGCAGATATGATGACGAAGGCACTTGATGGAATAAAGCTTTGTAGATTCAAAGCTATGGTAGGTATTCAACCTATCAGAGAATGAAGAATCAAGCATACTTTAGCTTGAGGGGGAGCTGTTGGAACATCAGTGAATTTGATCTACATCAAAGGTTATCGTGTCGAAAGAATATGCGTTGGAGGGTTCTTTTATTTATGCTCACTTATCGTACTTTTTTAAAAAAGATTTTTCATGGATCTTTTACCATTGTAAAAGCTTTGAGCTTTACACATGTAAAAGTAGAAAGACATAGCCCAAATCCCACAAATTTGTAGTGATTGAGTTGCATTCAATGAAGCAATCAATCGCTTGGAAATAGATCAAACTAGATCTTCACTTTTCCTAGATTGTAGGAAAGTGAATTGATTCCCTCCAACAACCATTCCCACCTTCATTTGAATTCAAAATCCACTTGTAGAAGTTGCGGAACACTCCTAGAGTCTATATAAAGACTTGAAATAACTTTTACAATACATGGAACCAATATACATACACTTTTGATCATCATTGTCTTGCTCCTTCAATTTTCTGCATCATCTTCTTTGCCAATAGTAATCTTGCAGAGGCTACTGGTCTCTCTACAGAGCTCCAAATTGAGTGAAAGATAGCTCCTTGGAAAGATATTAGAATCTAGTTTATCTTTGTGAAGTTTCATAACATTTGGTTCTGTATATTGGGAGAAATCTTAGTTTTTCTATCTCGGGGTCAATCTCTACGTATTCTTGAAAAATAGGAAGTACCATTGTTGAGTGTTTGATTCATTCCTATAACATATTTTGCCTATTCCTTATAATTTTGTGAATTATATACACTCAACCCTATGTGTATCACTCCCATAAAAGGATGTTTTCTAATTGTAATCATGCTGGTCGCTATGGGCATTTGAAGTTCATTGTCTCTTCTATAGATAGTAAGTTTTTGAGCTAGTCGACGCTCCAACCTATCTGTTTTGTATTGACTCATTCTACTTGATGCTCCAAAGTACATAGTGCATTTAATTTCTTTGCACTTATCACATGCCTATAAGGTCTATTTGAGTCTCCATAAGCTCAAGGGCTGGTCTTGTGCCAGTTGGCTGGACCAAAGTTTGTCGCTTCAAAACACACTTTTCTACCCCCTATAAGCTTCTCCAAGTCCTTTCATTAGAGTTCCTAATGTGTGGAAGTAAAAAATCAAAGATTGAGTTGAGAATGTAAGACCTAGCTAGAGCATCCTTTGAGCACCATGTTGTTAACCTTTGTTGCTCTTCTTGAGTTGCTTACCCTTTACTTCTAAGAATTGACATCATCTCTGTTGGAGCAAGTCTATGACAAGCCTAAGTATTGGCTTGAGTCCCACAAAGTCATAGAAGAAGGCTTAAAATGAAGACAATGTAAAGTTCACTTGTGAACTACCTCTTGTAACTTTTGAAGACTTTACTTAATGTAAAAGTGAAAGAATCTTAAGTGGTTGAGTCCAGTTGATCAAAAGGGAAAGAGGAGCCACGAATTCGTGATTTGTGGTAGATAGAGAATCAAATAAATCACTAATTGATTGGAGAGTGATTGAGGGAAGTTATCCTCCCAAACTCAACTATAAATAGATGGCAACTTTAGTCATGGTTAGAGAGATCTCAGAGAAGACCTCAAAGAGCTGATATTTATGCCATATCAAGATGTGATTCCAAGGCACACATATGTATCAGTAAGTCCATTGTATTTTCAATCAATATACTTTCATTTTCATGATCATTTGAGTTCATATTTCCATGTTCTTGTGAAGTGTACTACTCACTGCCATATCTCTCAGTTTTCTCAGTCAGATTGCAGAGATGATTTCTCTGAGCTTGGTGCATCATTTTCAGTGATTTAACTTGGTACAGTTAGCTCTATAAATCTAATATATGCTGACCAATTTTTATTTCATTTGGGTGTTTCAATCTTCAGTTATGTTCAATTGAAGTCAACACTGTCTGTTCATTTTCACTTCTCTGTCAGGTACCCGACCTTTTTATGCATCTTGTCAGAGTTGTTTCTCCAGTGTGTACTTACCCAAATTCAATGATTTAAATCTTGTTGGATTTAGTATAGTGTCTAGTATAAGCATACAAATTTTCATAATCATTCAATTCTTAAATCGTGAGTTATGTTCATTTTTTTGCTCACTAGTCTCATTATTATAGCAGCCCGTGAAAATCGGGATGATGTCATCACTTGTTAAACATCATTCTCAGTGTGTGGTTCATTATTTTTTATGAGATTACTCTTTAAAGCTAGATTTTTAAGTTAACTAGACTTCCCCAAGAGGAATCAAGCTAATTGCTGCTGTGCTCAGAGAATTACGCAAAACACTAGACAGGTGTATGAACCAAAATAGCAAGTTCTTCACCTCTGAGCTAACTCCAACTTATCTGTTTTGATCTATCTTTTTGAGAGTGATCTTCCAAGGTACATAGGGTGTCTAATACATCCATTGGCAAGCTAAAAGGGCCCACCATATACTCCTAGAGTTCATTTGGCTGGTGTAGATCAAGGAGTTTGCAACACCTCTTCATCTTCAAGCACATACCTATCCATGTCTTCACAATCTCATCTCCATAAATGTAACCATAGAGATTTCTACCTTGAAGATATGCTTCCATTCTAAGTGACCATGCTGAGTAATTACCTTGATCCAATTTGTCAATGGATTATGAGAATCCATCTCGCATGTTGAGTTGATGTTGCTCTGATACCACTGTGAGGAGATGGTTGGATACACTCCAAAGATGAGGTGGTGTTGCAATAATCCTGCTCTATACCTGCCAATGTGACTTCAAAGTCCCTTAGTAGATTACGTTAGGTTCCCAAATATGCATTTGGAACCACTATGTGTGTTGGAGAATCATTGCCAAATAGTTGTGCTAAAATAGATAACTTTCAAAATTGAAGAGCTCTAAAAACTTGCTATTTTGGGATTAGAACCTCTCAGAGAAATACTCAGTTCTCACTCATTGATAGAAATTGACACAAGAGCTTTTAGACATGTCTAATTGAAGACCTTAGCTAAATACCAAAAGTTATTTCACTAATTTAGAGTGTGTATATGATGAGAAATGATATTAAGAAGTTAGGGGTGTGATCCTAACGTTTCAGGAAGTCAGAGGACATATCTCACGATTGAATGATTCAAATGAAGTGAAAATTGATATATAAAAACTAAATTGATCTTCCTATGTATCCCAAGTTAAATCAAGTCAAACTATTGAGTACATGCAGAGAACGTGATTGATCAACTTCACTAAAATGATGAGATAACAGAAGACAACAGTATATAGAGATTAACTTGCACTAATGAATCAAATGTATATGGTTATGAATGTAGGATACAAGGGAGATGAGGCAGAATTACTCATACATATGTGAGCTAAGTGTAAGATCAATCTTGAAGCTCAAACACTCATCCTTCTTTGCTGTTCCCCGTGACTAAGAGTCACCTATATTTACACTCATAACTAAAATTTGAATTTTGAAATTCATCCACCTAAAAGTGTTCCTATTCTTTTGTTGGTGATTAATTTGATTCCAACCACTAGGTAGTTGTGATGCATGACTTGTAATGCCATGAGATTCCCTCATTCACTTTATTTTACTGTTATGTGAAGAGATAAATATCAAATCTTTTAGAAGAGGTATTCATGTGTACTCCACAAGTTATCAAAGGTTGATATGTGATAAGTCCTTGCAATTTGGTCAAGCATCAAGGCTTGCCAAATGTACCAACACAAGTGACATTGGTGGAGGGGGAAGGGGAGATTCTGGAAGTGTGGGGGGTGGGGATGGTGGTGTCGGTGGAGAGATGTCCATGACATTGTTCATGAGTGCATGCTCCCTTTCTACCATGAAGACAGGTATGGTAGGTGCAGTGCCCGTGGTGTTAGTGAATAGTGAACATGTTGCCAGTGGATAAGGACCCCATGAAGAATACAATGTGGGAGCTTGAATCATGGCTTCCATGAAGGCTTCCCATGGTGGCGAGAATGTGGTGGTAGGTGCTTGAGGTCAAGCTATGGAAGAAAATGTGGAAGAATAGGGAGTCATGGTAAGAGGAACATAGGTGGAGAAAATATTGAGATGCCGAGGATGCCTTCGATTGGAGGTGGGTTTACTTGGACCAAGTGCTTGAATATATGTCCTATGATGGGCTCAAGTGGGTTTAAGGATTTAGCATATAATAGGTTTCTCATGGAGGAGAATAGTTCTACTTACGAGACAAGGGTGTGAAATTTGAAGAAGGTCTTGAGATAGTGGCTTCAATGGTAGTTATTGTTACTTTGGTATGGGTTGGAGAATGGGGTGGGATATGAAAAATGGTCTCTTTAGCTTGGATGGTTTCAATGGTTGAGGTGGTAATTTGTACTTCTTGGGTTTTGGGTGGGTATGGAGGGTGTAAAGGCAAGATAGGTGAGGTATGGACAAATGTTTTTGCCATAAGATCAATAATTGTTTTCGATGTCACTTCTTGAGTGGTGGCTACTTCCATTTATGAGATAGGTATTTGAACATTTTTTCTTGAACGTGGCTTGGTGTCAATTGTTCTTTGATCACATTGAGGCCATGGTTGCTGCATCATGGTGTGGATGGCTTCCACAACCCCACACGTTTCTAACATGAGTTGAAGAGACTCAATGAAGTGTGGTTCCACAACTTCTTCTTCCAATATTTGATTGACCAATAGTTGAAAAGTGTTGAACAAAAGTCTGCCCTTTTCTTGTAAACTCATTATAGTCTCATATAGCCTTTGAATTTGCATTGTGTATGTGAGAGCACCTTCAATTTCTTTGTCTCCTTGGTTATGTTAATCTTCTTTGTCCTCTTGTTCTTGTTCATGATGTTGCTCTTCTCCTTGCTATTATTGATGGTTGCCTCCTTCCTCTTCTTTTGACTCGAGGTTTACCTCCATGAGGATCTGATCAAAGTCTACATTGCCTAACTCTTCTAAATCAATTCCTCCAAGAAATTCTAAATTGGATGATACAAGTGGGACTATTAGTTGAGGAACATCAGTTCTTCTTCTTGGTAACATGAGTGTGAAGGGGCGTACCACACATTCTGGTGCTGAAGAGATATCGAAAGTCAATGTAGCTCCTCTTGGTTGGGGACATGGAATTGACCCTCGTATTCTTTTGGATGGAGGTGTGGAGGCCTTTCTGCCTTTGAACTACTAAACTCTCCTCCATGATAGGGCTCTCTGGATGGGGATAATGTAAGCCAAGCATCTACAAATGATACACGTGAAGGCATAACATCAATGCAAGATGGTCTTGTAGGGCCACCTACAAGACCATCTTCCAATCGATGGTCGAATTTCAAGTATCTTCCAAGTATAAGCAAAACCAAACTTTCTTATGGGTTGTATGAATCTATCTTGCCCAAGAAAAGTGTAATGCTACATACACATTTTGAGATGGACTACTATATTGGGCATCATAGCTACCATATCTTTAAGTTTTGAGAGATTTCTATTCTTCATGCTATCAGGTACTAGCATATCTTTCTCAATAGGGACATGCATACCCTGCATATCCAAGGCTTCTCAAACTAAGTTATTGGTGAGTTTAAACTTCTTCAATTCATTCTCACATGTAAGGGATGGAATGACAAAAGTACTGGCCACCCTTGCATCCTTGTCAGGTTGTAGAGTGTTTATAAGGTAATAACACCACATGGAATCTGGTTTAGGTAGCCTTGCACTAAAGTATTCAGTTAAGCCTTCCTTGCACCATACAGGTTGAATTTCTTACAACATCTCAAATTCTCATGTAAAGAAATGGTACTTAGCCCGTATATTGTTGAATTGAATTTTAGCTTCCTAGATATAAGCCACATCTCCAAGAGGTCCAGCTATCTCGTTGAACCAATGAGAACTCTTATTGACTCTTTTCATGTGGCCCATTGGTGGATCTTGAATGGGTATCATCTGCAGGTGTACAAATGCCCTTGGTCTCTCCTTGGGTATTTCCAAAATAGACAAGGTAGTGATGTTTATCATTTGGTGGCTAGCACCTACCTAGGAGCTCGTGCCAACAACTTCAAGCATGATGATGGTTGTAGTTGATGTTTTTTGAATCTACTAGAAGAAGAAAATCACATTAGTATTGTATGAGAAACTAGATGAGGCCTTGTTCCCTTTACAATACCAACATGATATCCATGATCATTATTGAGTTAGTGGGTGTGATGTGTGAGGTGAGTGTGTGTGGAGGTTAGTATGGTTAGTGGATAATCGCAGATGCATACTTGGGATATGCAATGAGCTCTGAATGCATATACTATTATACAAGGGTGTGACATGATGGGGTCAAGGGTCTGTTACATTATTTAAATCTCTATACTTCCCTTATGCGATTACAAGTTTTGCATGTGGTTACATTTAAGGGTTTTAGAGATGACTCTACCTAGACTTGGGACTTTTTAGGTACCCATTTCCAAGTAATGCTAGGTTTGATTGCCTTTTGTTCATAGTGATGTCTGTGATTTGATGTATATACCTTCATTTGGGAACTACCTACACATTGTGACTTTTACTTATGATTTTTCTAGGCATGCATGGGTGTATTTATTTAACGAAAAGTCTAAAATGTTTATGTGATTTATGTTGATAAATACATATTTGTGATCCATTTTGTTTATAAGCCTTATGTTGCATACATTTATGAAATGATGCCATTGATTGCAATTGCACTTCATTTGCATGCACATAGGAGGGTATGTTGTGAGTTAAGTGAGATGTCTTTGCATACCTTGGATTGAGTTTTTGGAACTTTTCGTTGCATCTTACATAGCTTTTAGTCTTGGTTATCTTACCTTTACAAGTTCAAAGCTGATTTCATGGCCATCTAAGAAGCAACCCACAGTTTCTCTCTCTTCTACTGAAGCTTAATACAGAGGTCTTTCCATAGCTACTCAGGAAGCTATGTGGATGAAGACATTATTCAAAGATCTTTGATTGGAGTTTGGAACTCCAACTATTTTTGATGACAATATGAGTTCTATTCACTTAGCTGCTAAACCTATTTCTCATGCAAGGACTAAACATATTGAAGTTCATTATCACTATGTACGAGAGAAGATTCTAAGCAAAGAGATTCAAATATCATATGTGTCCACCTATCAACAATCTGCAGATATTCTAACCAAAGCATTGGATGGTACAAAGCTCTACAAGTTCAAAGCCATGATTGGTTTGTAGGTAATCTTGGAAGATTGAAGACCTCAAGCATACTTGGCTTGAGGGGGAGCTGTTGGAGCAAGTCTATGACAAGCGTAAGTATTGGCTTGAGTCCCACAAAGTCATAGAAGAAGCCTTAAAATGAAGACAATGTAAAGTTCACTTGTGAACTACCTCTTATAACTTTTGAAGACTTTACTTAATGTAAAAGAGAAAGAATCTTAAGTGGTTGAGTCCACTTGATCAAAAAGGGAAAGAGGAGCCAAGAATTCGTGATTTGTGGTGGATAGAGAATCAAATCAATCACTAATTGATTGGAGAGTGATTGAGGGAAGTTAGCCTCCCAAACTCAACTATAAATAGATGGCAGCTTTAGTCATGGTTAGAGAGACCTCAGAGAAGACCTCGAAGAGCTGAGCTTTATGCCATATCAAGATGTGATTCGAAGGCACACATATGTATCAGTAAGTCCATTGTATTTTCAATCAATGTACTTTCATTTTCATGATCATTTGAGTTCATATTTCCATGTTCTTGTGAAGTGTACTACTCACTCCATATCTCTCAGTTTTCTCAGTCAGATTGTAGAGATGGTTTCTCTGAGTTTTCTCAGTCAGATTGTAGAGATGGTTTCTCTGATCTTGGTGCATCATTTTCAGTGATTTAACTTGGTAAAGTTAGCACTAAAAATCTACTATATGCTCAACAAATTTCATTGCATTTGGGTGTTTCAACCTTCAGTTATGTTCAGTTGAAGTCAACACTATCTGTTCATTTTCACTTCTCTGTAAGGTACCCGACCTTTTTACGCATTTTGTCAGAGCTGTTTCTCCGTGTGTACTTACCCAAATGCAACGATTTAAAGCTTTTTGGAATCAGCATACTCTCTAGTATAAGCATACAAATTTTCATAATCATTGAATTCTTAAACCATGAGTTATGTTCATTCTTCTGCTCACTGGTCTCATTATTGTAGCAGCCCGTGAAAATCGGGATGATGTCATCACTTGTTAAACATCATTCTCAGTGTGTGGTTCATTATTTTTTATGAGATTAATCTTGAAAGATAGATCTTTAAGTTAATTAGACTCCCCAAAGAGGAATCAAGCTAATTGCTGTTGTGCTTAGAGAATTATGCAAAACACTCGACATGTGTATGAAGCTAAATAGCAAGTTCTTCATCTCTAAGCTAACTCCAACTTATCTATTTTGATCTATCTTTTTGAGAGTGATCTTCCAAGGTACATAGGGTGTCTAATACATCCATTGGCAAGCTAAAAGGGCCCACCATATACCCCTGGAGATCATTTGGCTGGTGTAGATCAAGGATTTTTCAACACCTCTTCATCTTCAAGCACATACCTATCCATCTCTTCACAATGGTATCAGAGCAAGGTTGGACAACATGGCAGATGGATTTCCTTCATCAATTGACAAAATGGATAGAGGTAATTACTCAGCTTGGTCATTAAGGATGGAAGCTTATCTTCAAGGTAGAAGTTTATATGGTTATGTGGCTGGAGATGAGGTTATGCCTAGTTTCAGGAACAAAAGGCAACCAACACAAGAAGAGCAAGAAAGATTGAGCACATGATGCTCCAAGGATGCACTTGCAAGGTCTTATCTCCTCAACTCTATCTCAGATTTTTTGTTGCCTCACATTAGAAGTTTTAAGACATCTCAAGAAGTGTGGGATGCACTTGAAGCCTTCTTCTCTTCAAGTACCAAGGCTAGGAAGCATCAATTATGGCTGGATTTCACAACTCTCAAGAAGGCTCCCAAACAAAATGTGACTGATTTTGTCACAAAGCTCAAGGACATAGCAGATTAGTTGGGAAGCATTGGAGAGGTAATAGATGAAGAGCAAATTGTAAGGCAGGTCATCAATGGCTTGAAGGCAGATGACAAGTGGGAAGCATTCACCACAACGATGGATTTGTACATGGACATGCATGTACCTGATTTCAATACACTCATTGGACAACTAATTACTCAAGAGGCAAAGCTTATCGAAAATGGAGAAAGCTCTAAAGGTAATCAATATTTAGCTTTATACACTGATAAAAGCAAGTCCAAAGATAACAAGGGAAAGGCAAACAAAGTGGATAATGAAGTAGGTACATATCAAGCTAACTATGCAGGTAGAGGAAGACATGGCAGAGGTAGAGGAAGAGGAGGTAGACAAGGCAGGGGGAGATCCCAAGACTCCAACCCATGTTCTATTTGTGGATTAACTAATCATAGAACTGAAAATTGCTTTAGGAATTCCAGGAATCAAAGAGGCAGAGGATACAATAGAGGAAGTTATGGCTACTCAAGAGGAAGGTTCAACAATTATCATGGCAGCTACAACAACTACAATCATTCAAACTATCAAGGAGGCTACAAAGGAAGGAGAGACTATAATAAATACACAGAAGACTCAAACAAAGAGGATTCATTATTGATCATGAACTTGGCTATGCCACAAGGTAAATCTGATGAGCATGTTTTCTACATAGATTCAGGTTGTTCAAATCATGTGGCAGGAAATGTGGCACTCCTATCAGATTTAGAAGATCCAAGGAATAAGCATGACGTACAAACAGGAGATGATACAAGACATCTTGTGGAGAAAATAGGCAATGTCAAAGCACCTGATGGAAACATCAACCTAGTCAGTAAGGTACTCTATGTCCCTACCATTACAAAGAATTTGATAAGTGTTGAGCAGATATTAAGAAGGGGTTGCAAGTCAGGTTCACAAAAGCAGAAGCATTTGTTGAAGATCCAAGTCAAGGATTCAGAAGAATTACAAAAGGTGAAAAGACATGTAGATTGTTCACATTTGAATTACAAGACACTAGAAACATTGCTCTCTTTAATTATGATAGTCAGACACTCATAGAATTGGAAGTATGGCACAAAAGGTTAGCACATATTGGTGAAAGTTCATTAAAGCAAATTTTCAGGGACCAAAGTGTACTTGGACTCCCTAATTTGTCAAAACAGCATATGATTTATATGTGTAGTGCATGCCAATTTGGAAAGTCTGACATGTTACCATTCATGAAGAAAGGTTATATGCATGGAGATCTCTTGGAGGGTGTTCATACAGATGTATGGGGACGTAGCAAGGAAGCTTCAATATCTGGATCAAGGTATTATGTCTCCTTTATTGATGATTGGAGCACATGGACTATCCTATTCTTTATGAAACACAAAGATGAAGTTTTTTCATGTTTCAAAAGATATTTGGCTCTTGTGAAGAATCAAATAGGTAAATCACTAAAAAGGCTAAGGTCAGATGGGGGGCGAGAATACTTCTCCCATGAGTTTGATTCTTTTCTTCAAGAAAGAGGAATCAAAAGAGAGATAAATTCAAGGTACAGTCCTGAGCAAAATGGAGTGGCAAAAAGGAGGAATAGGACAATTGTTGAAGCTGCAAGGTCCATGTTAAATGAAAAGCATTTGCCTAATTATCTATGGGCTGAGGCTGTATCTACAGATGCTTACTTTTGATGGGATGACTCCATATGAGGCTTGGAATGGAAGAAGACCAAGCTTAGATCATTGTGAAATTTTTGGTTGTATTGCTTTTGCTCATGTTTCTTCACAGGTTAGAGGCAAGATGGATCCAAAGGCAGAAAGGTGTGTATTTATTGGATATGACAACAATCAAAAGGGTTATAGGTTATACAACCCTACCAACAAAGGATTCTTGGTAAGCAGAGATGTAGTTTTTGATGAAAAAAATTCATGGTATGAAGATTCATGCAGGAAGGTCAATTTACCATATGATCTTCAAGAAGATTTTCCAAAGCTTGGTAGAGAACAACCGAAGATTGAAGAACAAGACACCTAAGAGGATGATGAAGAATCTCACATGGAAAAGATCAAAGCATGGAAGTCTAAAGGTAAAGCAAAATTGCAGGAACTTGGACATGAGGCACAATCATCACATCATGGCCTAAGAAGATCTATGAGGGAAAATAAAAAACTAGAAAGGTATGGGTTTGACACCTCATTAGTAACTAAACATTCTATCTACATAGCACATGATATAAACCAAGAGGAGCCATCATCATTTGAAGAGGCCAAAGCAAAAACAGAATTGAAGCATGCAATGAATGAAGAGATTGAAGCACTTGAGGAAAACAACACTTGGGATTTGGTGCCCAAGACTTCATCCATGAAGGTAATAGGCTCAAGATGGGTCAATAAACTCAAGAAGAATTATGATGGTTCCATTAACAGTTATAAGGCAAGGCTTGTAGCAAAAGGCTTTGCACAAACCCAGGGAATTGATTATGAGGAGACCTTCTCTCCTATCGCAAAGATGCCTACTATTAGGGTTTTGCTTAGTATTGCCTCTTACAAGAATTGGAAGATACTTCAACTAGATGTAAAGAATGCATTCTTGAATGGTTTGATAAGAGAAGAGGTATATATGGCACAACCACCTGGTTTTGAGAATCAATTTTATCCTGATTATGTGTGTAAACTTAAGAAAGCATTGTATGGTCTCAAGCAAGCCCCAAGAGCTTAGAATTTCATACCTTTTTCATTCTTGCAGGACAAAGGCTTTCAACCAAGCAAGGCAGATCCTTCACTCTTTATTAAAAAGAGTAATTCTGAGATCATCTACCTATGTGTATATGTAGATGATATTATATTGACAGAAAATGATGCAGATGGTATGAACAAGATCAAAGATAAGATAAGAGAAGAGTTCAAGATAAGTGATTTGGGTTCACTTACCTACTTCCTAGGTTTGGAAGTTGTCTACAAAGATCATGGTTTGTTTCTCACTTAAAGAAAGTACATTAAGGACATGTTGGCAAAATTCAAGATGCAAGATTGTAAGATTGCAGGTACTCCAATGGAGGTCAATAAAAAATTGAGCTCACTTAAAGGTGAACTCATAGAGGACATCACATGATATCAAAGTCTAGTGGGTAGTCTCAACTATGCCACATTGACAAGAGTAGATATATGTTACAGTGTGAGTGTGCTAAGTCAATTTATGCACACACCAAGGAAACCACATATGGATGCTACCAAAAGGATTCTCAAGTATCTCAAAAGAACCATAAATGAAGGACTTTATTATCCTTATGTATTTGATTTAGGTTTGAAGCTATTTTCTGATGCAGATTGGGCTGGCTCCAAGGAAGATAGAAGGAGCACTTCAGGTTATCTTACCTTTGCAGGTTCAAAGCTTATTTCATGGCCATCCAAGAAGCAACCCACAGTTGCTCTCTCTTCTACTGAAGCTGAATATAGAGGTCTTGCCATAGCTACTCAGGAAGCTATGTGGATGAAGACATTATTCAAAGATCTTGGATTGGAGTTTGGAACTCCAACTATTTTTGGTGACAATATGAGTTCTATTCACTTAGCTGCTAATCCTATTTTTCATGCAAGGACTAAAAATATTGAAGTTCATTATTACTATGTACGAGAGAAGGTTCTAATCAAAGAGATTTAAATATCATATGTGTCCACTCATCAACAATGTGCAGATATTCTAACAAAAGCATTGGATGGTACAAAGCTCTGCAAGTTCAAAGCCATGATTGGTTTGCAGGTAATCTTGGAAGATTGAAGACCTTAAGCATACTTGGCTTGAGGGGGAGCTGTTGGAGCAAGTCTATGACAAGCTTAAGTATTGGCTTGAGTCCCAGAAAGTCATAGAAGAAGCCTTAAAATGAAGACAATGTAAAGTTCACTTGTGAACTACCTCTTGTAGCTTTTGAAGACTTTACTTAATGTAAAAGTGAAAGAATCTTAAGTGGTTGAGTCCACTTAATCCAAAAGGGAAAGAGGAGCCACAAATTCGTGATTTGTGGTAGATAGAGAATCAAATGAATCACAAATTGATTGGAGAGTGATTGAGGGAAGTTAGCCTCCCAAACTCAACTATAAATAGATGGGAGCTTTAGTCATGGTTAGAGAGACCTCAGAGAAGACCTCGAAGAGCTGAGCTTTATGCCATATCAAGGTGTGATTCCAAGGCACACATATGTATCAGTAAGTCCATTGTATTGTCAATCAATATAATTTAATTTTCATGATCATTTGAGTTCATATTTCCATGTTCTTGTGAAGTGTACTACTCACTGCCTCTCTTAGTTTTCTCAATCAGATTGCAGAGATGGTTTCTCTGAGCTTAGTGCATCATTTTTAGTGCTTTAACTTGGTAAAGCTAGCTCTTTAAATCTAATATATGCTCACCAATTTGCATTTCATTTGGGATTTTCAATCTTGAGTTATGTTTAGTTGAAGTCAACACTGTCTGTTCATTTTCACTTCTCTGTCAGGTACCCGACCTTTTTACGCATCTTGTCAGAGCTGTTCCTACGTGTGTACTTACCCAAATTCAATGATTTAAAGCTTTTTGGATTTAGAATACTGTCTAGTATAAGCATACAAATTTTCATAATCATGGAATGATTAAATCGTGAGTTATGTTCATTTTTCTGCTCACTAGTCTCATTATTGTAGCAGCCCGTGAAAATCGGGATGATGTCATCAATTGTTAAACATCATTCTCAATGTGTGTTTCATTATTTTTTATGAGATTAATCTTGAAAGTTAGATCTTTAAGTTAGCTAGGTGTCCCCGAGAGGAACTAAGCTAATTGCTGCTGTGCTCAGAGAATTATGCAAAACACTCGACAGGTGTATGAACCAAAATAGCAAGTTCTTCACCTCTAAGCTAACTCCAACTTATCTGTTTTGATCTATCTTTTTGAGAGTGATCTTCCAAGGTACATAGGGTGTTTAATACATCCATTGGCAAGCTAAAAGGGCCCACCATATACTCTTGGAGTTCATTTGGCTGGTGTAGATCAAGGATTTTGCAACACCTCTTCATCTTTAAGCACATACCTATCCATCTCTTCACAGTGGTATCAGAGCAAGGTTGGACAACATGGTAGATGGATTTCCTTCATCAATTGAAAAATTGGATAGAGGTAATTACGCAGCTTGGTATTAAGGATGGAAGCTTATCTCCAAGGTAGAAGTTTATATGGTTATGTGGCTGGAGATGAAGTTATGCCAAGTTTCAGGAACAAAAGTCAACCAACAGAAGAAGAGCAAGAAAGATTGAGCACATGGTGCTCCAAGGATGCACTTTCAAGGTCTTATCTCACCAACCCTATCTCAGATTTTTTGTTGCCTCACATTAGAAGTTGTAAGACATCTCAAGAAGTGTGGGATGCACTTGAAGCCTTCTTCTCTTCAAGTACCAAGGCTAGGAAGAATCAACTATGGCTGGATTTCACAACTCTCAAGAAGGCTCCCAAACAAAATGTGACTGATTTTGTCACAAAGCTCAAGGACATAGCAGATCAGTTGGGAAGCATTGGAGAGGTAATAGATGAAGAGCAAATTGTAAGGCACGTCATCAATGGCTTGAAGGCAGATGACAAGTGGGAAGCATTCACCATAGCTATGGATTTGTACATGGACATGCATGTACCTGATTTCAATACACTCATTGGACAACTACTTACTCAAGAGGCAAAGCTTATAAAAAATGGAGAAAGCTCTAAAGGTAATCAATCTTCCAAGACTCCAACCCATGTTCTATTTGTGGATTAACTAATCATAGAACTGAAAATTGCTTTAGGAATTCCAGGAATCAAAGAGGCAGAGGATACAATAGAGGAAGTTATGGCTACTCAAGAGGAAGGTTCAACAATTATCATGGCAGCTACAACAACTACAATCATTCAAACTATCAAGGAGGCTACAAAGGAAGGAGAGACTACAATAATTACACAAAAGACTCAAACAAAGAGGATTCATTATTGTTCATGAACATGGCTATGCCACAAGGTAAATCTGATGAGCATGTTTCTACATAGATTCAGGTTGTTCAAATCATGTGGCAGGAAATGTGGCGCTCCTATCAGATTTAGAAGATCCATGGAATAAGCATGAGCTACAAACAGGAGATGATACAAGACATCTTGTGGAGAAAATAGGCAATGTCAAAGCACTTGATGGAAACATCCACCTACTTAGTAAGGTACTCTATGTCCCTACCATTACAAAGAATTTGATAAGTGTTGGGCAGATAGTAGAGAAAGGGTTGCAAGTCAGGTTCACAAAAGCAGGAGCATTTGTTGAAGATCCAAGTCAAGGATTCAGAAGAATTGAAAAAGGTGAAAAGACAGGTAGATTATTCACATTTGAATTACAAGACACTAGAAACATTGCTCTCTTTAATTATGGTAGTCAGACACTCACATAATTGGAAGTATGGCACAAAAGGTTAGCACATATTGGTGAAAGTTCATTAAAGCAAATTTTCAGGGATCAAAATGTACTTGGACTTTGTAATTTGTCAAAACAACATACGATTTATAAGTGTAGTGCATGTCAATTTGGAAAGTCTCACAGGTTACCATTCATGAAGAAAGGTTATATGCATGGAGATCTCTTGGAGTTGGTTCATATAGATGTATGGGGACCTAGCAAGGAAGCTTCAATATCTCGATCAAGGTATTATGTCTCCTTTATTGATGATTGCAGCAGATGGACTATCCTATTCTTTATGAAACACAAAGATGAAGTTTTTTCATGTTTCAAAAGATATTTGGCTCTTGTGGAGAATCAAACAGGTAAATCACTAAAAAGGCTAAGGTCAGATGGAGGGGGAGAATACTTCTCCCATGAGTTTGATTCTTTTCTTCAAGAAAGAGGAATCAAAAGAGAGGTAACTACAAGGTACACTCCTGAGCAAAATGGAGTGGCTGAAGGGAGGAATAGGACAATTGTTGAAGCTGCAAGGTCCATGTTAAATGAAAAGCATTTGCCTAATTATCTATGGGCTGAGGCTGTATCTACAACCACTTACTTGATTAACAGGTTGCCTTCAAAATCCCTTGATGGGATGACTCCATATGAGGCTTGGAATGAAAGAAGACCAAGCTTAGATCATTGTAAAATTTTTGGATGTATTGCTTTAGATGCCGAGGATGCCTTAGATTGGAGGTGGGTTTACTTGGACCAAGTGCTTGAATATATGTCCTATGATGGGCTCAAGTGGGTTTAAGGATTTAGCATATAATAGGTTTCTCATGGAGGAGAATAGTTCTGCTTACGAGACAAGGGTGTGAAATTTGAAGAAGGTCTTGAGATGGTGGCTTCAGTGGTAGTTATTGTTACTTTGGTATGGGTTGGAGAATGGGGTGGGATATGAAAAATGGTCTCTTTAGCTTGGATGTTTTCAATGGTTGAGGTGGTATTTTGTACTTCTTGGGTTTTCGGTGGGTATGGAGGGTGTCAAGGAAAGATAGGTGAGGTCACACAAATGTTTTTGCCATAAGATCAATCGTTATTGTCGATGCCACTTCTTGAGTGGTGGCTACTTCCATTTATGAGATATGTATTTGAATATTTTTTCCTGAACGTGGCTTGGTGTCGATTGTTCTTTGATCACATTGAGGCCATCGTTGCTGCATCATGGTGTGGATGGCTTCCACAACCCCACAAGTTTCTAACATGAGTTGAAGAGACTCAATGAAGTGTGGTTCCACAACTTCTTCTTCCAATATTTGATTGAACAATAGTTGAAAAGTGTTGAACAAAAGTTTGCCCTTTTCTTGTAAACTCATTATAGTCTCATATAGCCTTTGAATTTGCACTGTGTATGTGAGAGAACCTTCAATTTCTTTGTCTCCTTGGTCTTGTTCATCTTCTTTGTCCTCTTGTTCTTGTTCATGATGTTGCTCTTCTCCTTGCTATTATTGATGGTTGCCTCCTTCCTCTTCTTTTGACTCGAGGTTTACCTCCATGAGGATATGATCAAAGTCTACATTGCCTAACTCTTCTAAATCAATTCCTCCAAGAAATTCTAAATTGGATGATACAAGTGGGACTATTAGTTGAGGAATATCAGTTCTTCGTCTTGGTAACATGAGTGTGAAGGGGCGTACCACACATTCTGGTGCTGAAGAGATATCAAAAGTCAATGTAGCTCCTCTTGGTTGGGGACATGGAATCGACCCTCTTATTCTTTTGGATGGAGGTGTGGAGGCCTTTTTGCCTTTGAACTACTAAACTCTCCTCCATGATAGGGCTCTCTGGATGGGGATATTGTAAGCCAAGCATCTATCAGTGATACACGTGAAGGCATAACATCAATGCAAGATGGTCTCGTAGGGCCACCTACAAGACCATCTTCCAATCGATGGTCGAATTTTGAGTATCTTCCAAGTATAAGCAAAACCAAACTTTCTTATGGGTTGTATGAACCTATCTTGCCCAAGAAAAGTGAAATGCTACATACACATTTTGAGATGGACTACTATATTAGGCATCATAGCTACCATATCTTTAAGTTTGGAGAGATTTCTATTCTTCATGCTATCTGGTACTAGCATATCTTTCTCTATAGGGACATGCATACCCTGCATATCCAAGGCTTCTCAAACTAAGTTATTGGTGAGTTTAAACTTCTTCAATTCATTCTCACGTGTAAGGGTTGGAATGACAAAAGTACTGGCCACCCTCGCATCCTTGTTAGGTTGTAGAGTGTTTATAAGGTAATAACACCACATGATATCTGGTTTAGGTAGCCTTGCACTAAAGTATTCAGTTAAGCCTTCCTTGCACCATACAGGTTGAAGTTCTTAAAACATCTCAAATTCTCATGTAAAGAAATGGTACTTAGCCCGTATATTGTTGAACTGAATTTTAGCTTCCTAGATATAAGCCGCATCTCCAAGAGGTCCAGCTATCTCGTTGAACCAATGAGAATTCTTATTGACTCTTTTCATGTGGCCCATTGGTGGATCCTGAATGGGTATCATCTGCAGGTGTACCAATGCCCTTGGTCTCTCCTTGGGTATTTCCAAAATAGACAACGTAGTGATGTTTATCATTTGGTGGCTAGCACCTACCTAGGAGCTCGTGCCAACAACTTCAAGCATGATGATGGTGGTAGTTGATGTTTTTTGAATCTACTAGAAGAAGAAAAGCACATTAGTATTGTATGAGAAACTAGATGAGGCCTTGTTCCCTTTGCAATACCAACATGATATTCATGATCATTATTGAGTTAGTGGGTGTGATGTGTGAGGTGAGGGTGTGTGGAGGTTAGTATGGTTAGTGGATAATCGTAGATGCATACTTGGGATATGCAATGAGCTCTGAATGCATATACTATTATACAAGGGTGTGACATGATGGGGTCAAGGGTCTGTTACATTATTTAAATCTCCATACTTCCCTTATGCGATTACAAGTTTTGCATGTGGTTACATTTAAGGGTTTTAGAGATGACTCTACCTAGACTTGGGACTTTTTAGGTACCCATTTCCAAGTAATGCTAGGTTTGATTGCCTTTTGTTCATAGTGATGTCTGTGATTTGATGTATACACCTTCATTTGGGAACTACCTACACATTGTGACTTTTACTTATGATTTTTCTAGGCATGCATGGGTGTATCCATTGAAAGAAAAGTCTAAAGTGTTTATGTGCTTTATGTTGATAAATACATATTTGTAATCCATTTTGTTTATAAGCCTTATGTTGCGTACATTTATGACATGATGCCATTGATTGGAATTGCACTTCACTTGCATGCACATAGGAGGGCATGTTGTGAGTTAAGTGAGATGTCTTTGCATACCTTGGATTGAGTTTTTGGAACTTTTCTTTGCATCTTACATGGCTTTTAGTCTTGGACATGTTATGAGTATGTCTTGTACTCCATACCATGGTTTGACCATGCATGTTGGAGTCAAAATAGGGTAGAGCATGAAAATATGTGCAAATATATTTCTTATTTGACAAATTTGCCACTAGCATTGGATATGTTCTTTTGGACATTGGATATGTTCTTTCAAAACATGTGTCCCACCAAAGAATTGCAATTGATCACTCCATATGAGGCTTGGCATGTTTGCAAGCCATCCATTGCACATTTTTGTGTATTTGGTTGTTTGGCATATGCATTAGTGCCTAAATAACAACATAGAAAATTGGATGATAATGCAGTGAAATGCATTTTTGTTGGGTAAAATTTTGAAAGAAAAGGATATTGTCTGAATCATCCATAGAATAAATGCATTTTTTAAGCTATGAAGTTGGTTTTTTGGAAGATGCAATTCAGCCCTCAGTTTCATGTACCAATGAGACATCAGTCAGCTTGAAAGATGTGTATGACACTTTGCTGTCTCATTTTATAGAAGGAGAGTCAAGTGTTGGTGTAAATGAGGTGATTTCTAATCCTTTATAGGTTCCAAATGATGATGCATATCATTACATTTATGATGTAAGTTTACATGATGCACTTGGTGATGAGAGAACTCACATAGAAGATGCTAAAAATATGCCTAAATGGATAAGGTAGACCTTAAGACATAGCAAATTAGATTCATCTCTCTCATATCGTACTTGTCTAGGCTCTCATAGTGCTTCCTTTGCATTGGATTGTTATGTCCTTGCCAATGCTATTGTGTTACATATTTGATCATGGATCAATGAGGATAAAAAAGGGTTCATTAAAGGTAGATCCATCCTGGAGGCTATTATTGATGTGTGGGAGGCCTTGCATTTGCTAAGGAGCTTTCTCAAAGTGTTCTCTCTTTATCAAGATTGATTTTGACAAAGCTTATGATTGTCTTGAGTGGGACTTCCTTCACCAATGCTTGAAAGATCTCGTGTGTGGCTCTAAATTCATCAAGATGAGTGCAACACTTATGGAAAAAACCTCAGCTTGGATTAATATTAACAGTCATATATCTCAAGCAATCAGATTAAAGTTCTCTAGATAAGGCTGGCCCTTGGCTCCACTTCTCTTTGCTATTTCCATCGATGGACTTAGCTCCTTGGTCAAGCATCATGCCATCTTGGGTAGATCCATGTTCTATTGCTTGCCCATCGCCAAAATTTGATGATAATGAGAATCTTTGTAGATGATACAAATGCTTTTGTGCATAATGATATCAATATTAACACCTCCTTTTGGGAATGTCTAAACACTTTCTACATTGCTTTCGAGTCTAGAATAAATCACTCAAAAGTATTTTGTAAGGCTATTTTGGGGGTCCCTCCATAGCTTTTGGTTGACTAAGGATGTCAAGAGCTCCTTAGTGGAAAAATTTTCTGTCTCCTCAAAATTCCAATAGCTTTTGATGTTTACATGGGTCGATGATGGAGCTACATTCTCACCAACCTTGATAATAAACTTGCTTACTGAAAGGGCATGACATGGTGATCAACATATTCCTTCTTTCATCGATTATCTATTTTTTGGCATGTTGAAGATCAAAATACAAAGTTGTAGCAAAATTGGAAAGAACTTGTGGAAATTTCCATTCGAGTGGAGACCTTAATAGATAAGATGTGCCCAAAATCAAATGGGTTATTTGTGTTAACCATAAATCTTCTAGTACATTTTTCATTCTAGATGTGGGGGATGGTAAAGAAGCTAGTTATGAAATGGATGATCAAAGCGTGGTGCAAAATAGAAACTTCGTGGGGAAAATTGATTCTTAAAAAAAAATATTCTCTTATAGTGCTTATGGGGCTTCCTAGGTGGAAGGGGCATGATTTGCTCGCTTTGTAGTTTTCTTCATTTCTAGTGACTCCTCGAGTTTTGGACTTGGCCTTCTCCTCGTGGAAGAGTTTGAAAAAGATGAAATCATACATCAAGGTCAATCAAGATTGGAAGTGGGCAGTCAAGATTAGACAAAATGATTCCATTTGATTTTCGATGGGAGGAACCAAAGAAATTGACTTGTAAAAGCACCAAAGGGCAAAGCAACTAGGGAAAAAAGGCTTTTATATGTGGAAATATATCTAGAATCAAGAGAGAAGAGATTGGATTAGATTGGAGGACATATAAATCGCTAGGAGAGTTGACTATGAAGATTGTTTAATTCATAGAATCAAATCTTGGGAGAACTCAAAGACTCGCCTCCTTCTTGGGCATGATCCCCTGCACATTGAAGGGTTAAGAAGGATGAATGGTGACAAATTGGATAAGGTGGTGAGTTTTAGGAAGCACATAGAATTGCATATTATGTCCCTTAATAGGACATGGTTCTTGAAATGGCCCTATATTGATTCAAGTTTGTGGACCTGTGGCATCCTCTCATTGAGAATAAAAATTTCATTCTTATGTGGAAAAATCTCCACAAGGAAATTTGAACCAATGTGAAAGCCAATAAAATCCATGGGGCCCCTCAATGGTGTAAGTGCTACCTTTATGGTAGAGAAGACATTGACTACCTCTTCTTTCTATGGCCTAAGATTTGGTTGGTCTAGAAGGCTCTTGCCAATATTTTGAGTTTACAAAATCAAATCAACTCGAAGCAAGCATCACTTGGAGAAGTTATTGGGTTCTCTTCTTCCTTGTGGAATGCATCAGGGGGGAAGCAATTTGTAAGATATGGAAAGAAAGATGTGCAACCAGCTTTGATGACCATCCAAAAGAATGGCCGATTGATAAATCCCTTGGCCAGTTAGGAAGAAGAATATGTAATTGTAAGAAGTCTCTTCCCTTTTGATAGCATACTAGGGTTTTTTCTTGGATAATAAGAAGATCAAAAGTAAGTAGAATCCCCATGAGGGCAAAGAAAAATCATTAATCTTCTTTGTAACTCCCTCTAAAACATAGTTTTCTTGTCGAGTCCTAGCTGTCACCATTGTGGTGCTACTTTGTGGGATATGGGGGATCCAAATGAAACTATGCTCCTTTAGTGCACATTTTAAAACAATAATAATTCTAGTAAGGGAGAGGAGGCCTAGGCTAAACTTTCTCTAAAAAAACAAAAGGTGTTTCTAAAAGATATGAGTATCCAAATGTTCTAGCTCATTTGAAGTCTTATAAATGTCACTAGGACCTTTAACATTCGCATTCAAACGGGAAACTACATATGTTAAAGAAAAAACTAATATGAGAAGGATTCAACTACTTCATGGTTAAATGCGAGGTCTATGAGTCTTCAATAATGATATTAGATAAAAAATCAATTAAAACAAGACTTGTTTCAGGGGAGCACTAGATTGTGCCCTCTAACTAGACTTAGAAAGTTTTTAGGAACATAATTTTGATTACAAGATCATCAATGCAAGAAAATAAAACAAGAATATACAACTATTACAAGAAATCATAAACTAGGATTGATAGGTGTACATGGATGGAATAGAAAAGATATAAGCGATCCCATTCCATAAATATGAAACAAGATATCAGAAAATAGGATTTCTCTTGAAGGAGATAAGGTAGCTAGAATATGCAATGAAGGAGACTAAATCTCTATCATCAAGCAAGTGCATATAGTGGTGGAATTGATACACTTGTTAAATTATCAATCCGTGAATTAAACCACATCAAGTGTATGAAGACATGTGCTCATGTGATAGTTAATGTAGGGTTGGGACAAGTAATGCATGCAAATTAGGCTCAATCTACCTCACAAAACACCTCCTACACACTCACATGTATTGCGATACTTGGTGCAACAACAATGTAGAGTGATTTCTCTGAGCTCCAATATCGGAATATGGTCAGTTAATGGTTTGTTTTGAAGCTCTTGAGAAGACGGCTCCAATGGTGCTACTTTCAGCTATGTGTTTCATGCTATGATAAAAAAATAGAGTGGTGGGAAACACCAACTCTTGCTTCTACACTTCCTACACTTCACACACACACACACACACACACACCAAGATTACCAATCTAGACTTTAAATTTGAGGACATTTTCAAAAAGATCTCCGAATCTATTTCAACAAACCCTATAAAAAATGCTTCCTCAAATATTTGTAGATATGGGATTGGTAAAAACATTAGGCATGAATAGTATTCCATTATTATAAGGTGGCTCGATGTGACAGAGAGAAAGAAAACTAAGGCATTGGTGCCTTGATTAATGCTAATAAAATTCAAAAAGGTGTATTCCGCATGCTTGAATAGTTTCAAAACTATTAGTACCATCCTGAGTATTTTATTCATCATTTTGAATATAAGATCTTGTACGTGTGCATATCTAGAAATACAAAAATTAATCATTTTTATCATATATTTCTCTGTCGAAGGGTAGTTATGTGGCGGGCTCGATCATAGGGGAAAATTGAGCCGCTGTTTATGATTTTTCCATTAGCTTGTGCTTCCCAAAATTATGGCCATGGGTGATGCCTTAGGTGCTACTTGCTAATGGACCTGTAGAATAGGATTTTTTCTGAAAATTTTCCTCTAGACAGGATTGGCCGTAATTATTCTTGAGTGTAGTTGAAGGTTGTAGTTGTAAAGTTCAAATTATGGTCCAGATCCTTTATGGTAGTTTTCTTCATATGGCAACACACCTCTTCCTTCATAATGTCATAAGGTACATTAAATGGTTTTATTATTCTATACAAATCCTTGATTTTTATCTTTGCTTCTTTTATGACTTGCACCATTGCATCTTTAAAGTTTTTTGTTAGGTGAGAAACTAGTAGTGCCCACTCGTTCTGACCTGATTCTACAATGCATGGCATAGGATATTCATCAGCTCTTGTGTCTTGTGGATCTCTAATAGGTGAATGAACACCGGGGGGAGAAAGAGGAAATACCTCAGTCTCCTCAGTAGTCAGAGTTGTGCCTTGCACTACTAGTGCCCCCATGTTCATCTACTTAGCTTCTCTCTCATTTTCTACTTGCATTACTTGAGCTTGCAGTGTTGCAATGATTTGATCCTTATCAAAATTATACTTTTTACCTCTTTGAGATCTTCTTCAACTCTAATTTTGCCCTCACATAATTCTCTAAGTTGATCAACATCTTCTTGACACTGTTCTGTGTATTTGTCAACTACTTCTTTCCATTTTCCTCTGAGTTCCATTTATACTTCGATTCCTCTTGTATTCGCATAATTTGTTCCATCTTTAGTTGATTTGCATATGTATATATTCGAGTCTTTAGCTCTTGAATTTTCTCATTCAATGGGGTTGATGCCTCTATAGGTTGATTCAATAATAATGGAGTCATCAATTCTTTGTTTTTGAGTCATAGAGAATCTTCCATGTAACCTTTAATTTGTGCTTCTAAGATATTGCTTCTACTTATGAGGTGCTCCTTTTTAGCTTCACACTAATCATATTTCTTTTGTATCTCTATGTTCTCCTTCTAGACTCTTGTGTTATCATTCCTCAATTCATCCACGAGTCTTTAAAGTAGCATTCTCAATCTTTAATGTATTCATTTCTTTATTTGTTACTATCATTTACTCTTTCATCTTTTCAAGCTCCTATTGGGTCTTGAGTACCTGATCATAAAACTTCTCACTCAGGGGTTTGAATTGATGCTTCTCTATATGTGCTTGCTCATATTCTTTTTTCACTTGTATAATTTGTTGTTGGGTGTTCATAGCACTTTGAATCATGTGCCGGATGACCAGTTTGAGTTGTGTTACATCCACGTTGAGCTAAGTTTGTGGTATGATTGGAATCTCTCTGGTAAAATGTCTTTACCTTTATGAGTGTGCACCACTTCATTGGATGGCTACTGGATGTGGAATTGACTATGCAACTCAGCATCTTTCTTTTGAGATACTTTTGAACTGCCACATTCATGAACCACATCCATAGGAGAGTGATCTGCTATCACCCATATTCGAATGATTGGTAATTCTTTTGGGCTCTTTGCTTCCTGCTACTCTTCTTCTTTTAAGTGGACTGAGGTCTTGATACCTTGAATATTTGCTTCTTTAAATTGTATCTTTGTCATATCATTGATTTCAAGTGTAAAAGCGTTGTCAAGACTCACAATTAGGAGTTCTTACGATTTCTTCTTCTATAGCATGTTCTCCCCTATCTTTTGGCTTACTGGCCACTTCTTGTTGATCCACCATTTGATCAAGTTCATCCCATCCTCCATCATCATTAACATTAATATGTAACATAATCCATGTTCAAAGTGGAGATCAACTTTTTTGCCCAATCCTAAGCATGAGCTTGAGTTTTCTAGACCCAGCTCCTTGTAACAATCCATTTTGGATACCGTTTTCCATGTTTGTGTTATTCCTTTGGCCTCACTCATCTGTCTATAATGGTGTGCTTTAACTATGAGATTCACCTGTCCTTCCATATACGTGTGAGTGTCTTTTACCATTAGTGTCCATGTGAGAGGCCAAATGGCCACCAGACACTTTTTTATATGTTCTTTAATAAATCATATAGTGGCTTGGTCAGCACCAGACTGCAAGTTTGATCACATTTGTAACACCTAAGAGGTCTGTGTTCGTCCTTCCATGTGTACTATGTTTTTTGTGTATTATATAGCCTCTGTGAGGAGTACCATGTGTGGTGCTTGGAGCATGGTTTTCTACCCCAAGGATATTGTCATGGAACTCTCAAGAAGGAGTGCACATTGTGGTGCACTGCCATCGAATTACTTCATTGGTATCAGAGCATTTTGATGTAAAAGCTTTGTTCCCTTTGTGCGAGTGGAGCTAGCACCTGCCCAAGGCTTTCACCCACCCACCCAAGGCTTTCAACTAAGGTGGTGACCAAGGCATAGACCTTGGCATACCTTGTCATCCGAGTCATAAAAGTCACCATTGGCACCATTGGCTATCCATGAGGGAGAACCTCAACGATCAAGTAAGACATGTTCTCGGTACTTCTCAGGCTGGGTTGCATTTATTAGACCGAATAATAAAAAAATACCAAATATGTTCATTTTATTTGTGGTTATCCAAATAAACACAAAAAAAAACGGATACGGATAATTTTTTGATCGAAAAGCATTCCGATCGAAAGCACTTTCGATCTAAAGAACTTTCGATACAAAAGCATTTTGATCGAAACCGCTTTCGATCAAAAAGCAATTTCTAGCAAAAAAAATATAGATTTTTACATTCGATTGAAAATCTCATTCCGCACGTGCTTCATTGCTACTCTAGAGAGCTTGAATCCTACCATTTCTTTCATAGAGAGCTTCCTTCACCGTATCATTGAGGTATTGATTTTTATTTATTGTTAATTTTATTGTTTTGTTCATTGTATCATGCATATTGTATGATTTGCAAACACGTCTCTTACATATGCCTAATTTCTATTTATATAATTAGTTTTGTGTCTTTTAATCATCAATTTTATACATGTTTGACTCATGAAAGTGTTTCTTACTTCTATACATTGATGGAAAAAAATTAAAAATAAACCACTATTGTGATTGTTTGACTCGCTACATGGATTCTTTCTCTCACAGTAGTATAGGACTCAGCAATAGATTTGTTGAGATTGTTTGAACCACCACCTCAATTCCTACTTTCTTAATAGTATAGAGAGTGTATAGGACTATTGTGATTGTCTCATTCTTTGACTCTTACTCTCACAATAGTCACTTAGATTCTGATGAGAATACTTAGTGTAGGTCACAAGATAGTATAGAAACTATTGTGATTGTTTGATTCTTTGACTCTTACTCTCATAGTAGTCACTTAGATTCTGATGAGAATACTTAGTGTAGGTCACAAGGTGTATAGAAACTATTGTGATTGTCTGATTCTTTGACTCTTACTATCACAATAGTTATATAAAGTCATGTGACAAGACTCATACATAATATAGTGAATGTATATGAACTATTATAAATGTCTGATTCTTTGACTCTTACATCTTAACAGCTACATAGATTCACTTCAAGATTATAATTACACTTTCTATTTAATTATAAATCTACTTATTTAACTATCCATATGCCTATCATTTGTGTACACATACTATTGATTTATTTATCCATACACTTACTGATAGTCTATTTTTTATTTTTGCATAGATGACACGTAAAATAAACAAACACGAGCAAAAATTTTTAGAAGAATTTGTGTGCTCCTATATGTATGGAATGAGAGAAGATGAAATCACTCTAGCCATGGACACATCTAACTACAAAGATTTCATTGCGCAATTATCTAGAATAGCATTTATTAATATTGAAGATAAATTTGACAGTGTGTGAGGTGGAGCACAAGTATTAGATGAGCAAATGTCAAAAGATTTTACATGTATCTTTGGATAAATAATCAAAGTAGCAGAGTCATTGGTGGTGGATACCACCACAATGCCCGAATTCATCGATAAAATTAAATTGATCGATTTACATTATCAAACAATGAAGAGAGGAAAGCAATTAAAACCGGACATGACTGAACACCTTGTGAGACCATCGGTAGATCCAAATACAAGAGATACATATGTGAATAGGGGAGATCAAACATCAAAAAATCTTTGTTTGCTCCCATATTCCTCTATTCTTTTTGAAGATGCAGCTCTCGTGGGGGAAGGACAATATGGAATGATCTATAAAGTCAAAATATCCCACCCAAGATTCATCAATGAAGTATTTTTTGCCAAGTTATTCAAATTACATGGTGTTGACATACAAACAGGAGAGAATGAAGCCATAATTTTATCTATTATGCATAGTGGAATTATTAGTCCACTTGGATTAGCTAGGCACCATAGCAAAAGCCCGTGCCTTATTTTCAAATTTTGAAATGGTGGTATATTGGACATGTGGCTAGAAAGAATGAAGGAGTACCTAAACGTTCCATGAAGTAGAGGTATGAAGGACACACAAAGAGACATAACAACCATGAAGACAAACATTTGAAAGCTGATCAATGGATTATTACAAACAATATCATTTTTACACACTTGTAATATATCCCACAATGATCTCCATCCGGGCAACATCTTGTCGCATTTTGAAAATCAACATGCTTGTTGATGTATGAAACACCACAAGAAATGAATTAATGTGACACTAGAACACCTCTATGGTCACCATTAACTCATTGCCACTTCAAACCTTGAGAAATGATAGCCTAAAGTGAGAACTTTGCTTCTACAGAAATTCCTAGTCACCGAAATGACATACCTTCAGTATTTTGATAATTTCTCCTAGCTCAAATATTATTTCTCCATGAAACTTGATAAGCTAAAACTAGAAGAGTAGAGCTTTCCAACAAGCTATCATATGCATCAAACGGATCTCTAGAACTCAAGTTATGGCCCTCACAAGATGACCCTGTATGACCTTCCAAAACTCTAATTTTTTGCCTGTTTTAGTAATCTAGAGTGTCTAAAAATAAAAATTCGATGCCTAGCATCGAATTTCAGCCAAGGTCGATGCCGGGCATCGACTTTGATCTTTTTTAGCCTCTTTTTTTGCACCAGAAATTGCCTCTTATACACACACATGAAGAAGACCACTTGTATGCTAGAAGTCGATGCCAGGCATCGACTTTATGCTGAAACTCGATGCCAGGCATCAAGTTGCTCCACAAATCTCATGTTTTTAAAAGATTCAACAACATGTAACACACAGAGAATGAAAATAATGACTTATCAGCACAAACTCGATGCCAGGCATCGAATTGCTTGGGAAACTTGAACTTTTGAATTCATCACACAGTAGGCAAGCATGGAGATGATGGAGAGAGACTCATACACAGAACTTTACTCAGTTCTTTCTCATAGCTATGAAAACTCAGAAGTTTTATAGATGCTTTCTCATTCAGAGAAGCCCGACTATACTCCGTCGTATAAAATGAACTCCTTCTCTCTTTCTATCACTCTCTTCCACTTCTTCTCTCTCTCTCGCCGCGTCAGTTAATACAAACTAACTTATATAGATTTTCTCATTCCCGTGACTTTTAAAAAACTTCTAGAACTAAAGTGAACTAACTTTACAAATATGATACACTTGTGAATCTGTCCCTTCACATAGGCATGGGGTTTTCTTCCTAAGATTTGTCCTTCAAATATATGTTCAATTAGTGAGTGTTTCTCCAACAGCTCCCCCTCAATCACTAATTGACATTCTCTGTTTCTTCATATCTTCTTCTTTTCTTTCACTTCTGCCATGCTTTTGAATCTGCTGGTCTTCACACCATCCAAGCTCTTTGTCATTATGTCTGCTATCTGATCTTTAGTAGAAATGTACTCCACTTCAATCTCCTTCTCCATTACCTTTTCTCTGAGAAAATGATACTGTATCTCTATGTGCTTTGTCCTTGCATGAAAAACTGGATTTGCTACAAGATAAAGTGAACTCATATTATCTCCATGTATTGTAGGTGTACCTTGATCAATGCCCAAGCTTTTGAACAATGTCTGCATCCATATGACCTCCTTAGCTGCTTCCACAAGTCCTTTATACTCTGCTTCAATTGATGATAATGCTACTGTATGTTGTTTCTTTGAACACCAACTTACAAGCTTATCACCAATGTATATCATGTAACCATGAGTTGATCTTCTGTCATCTTGGTTACTTGCCCAGTCTGAGTCACTATAGGCTCTCAACTTCAAATCTGATGTAAAAGGATAATATAATCCTTCCTTTATAGTTCCTTTGATATATCTGAGAACTCTTTGACCTGCAATCCAATGTGGGTCCTTTGGACAATGCATGAATTGTGACAAAACTCCCACTGCATAACTAAGATCAGGTCTTGTTAGCGTAGCATAAATCAAACTACCCACAAGAGATTGATACTTCCTCATATCTTTGTATTCTGCACCATCATATTTACTGAGCTTGGGATTAACTTCAAGTGGAGTTGAAGCTTCTCTGCAATTTTCCATATCAAACTTCTTCAATAGATTCAGAAGATACCTTTCTTGTGACACAAATATGCCATGATCTGTATAAGTGACTTCCATTCCAAGAAAGTATGACAACTTTCCTAGGTCACTGATCTTGAACTCTTTCTCAAGTAATCTCTTTACCTCCTTGATTCCTTCATGTGAAGTACCTGTGATTATAATGTCATCTACATAAATACAAATGTGGATTGTACCTTCCTCTGTTCTTTTGCTAAGTAGACTTGAATCTGCTTTTGAACTTTGATATCCAAGATCATTGAGATACTTCACTAGTCTATAGTTCCAAGCTCTTGGAGCTTGCTTCAATCCATACAATGCTCTTCTCAACCTGCAAACAAAATTTGGATACTTGGAATCTATAAATCCTTGAGGTTGGTCCATGTATACCTCATTTGATATGTATCCATTCAAGAATGCATTCTTTATATCCAATTGACTTAGAGTCCATCCTTTTGAAGCTGCAATAGCAATGATTGTCCTTATAGTTGACATCTTAGCTACGGGACTGAATGTCTCATCATAATCTATGCCATAAGTCTCGGCATAGCCTTTCACCACCAATCTAGCTTTGTATCTGGCTATACTTCCATCTGCAAGCTTCTTCACTTTATAAACCCATTTATTTCCAATTACTTTCTTACCATTTCGTTTAGGAACAAGTTCCCATGTCTTGTTCTCCTCCAGTGCATTGAATTCTTCCTTCATTGCTTCTTCCCATTGCTTCTTACCTTTAGCTTCATCATAGTTCTGAGGTTCTTCATCATCTTTGACCATATATGCATAGTTCTTCTGAGTTATGTAAGAAGTATCATAAGAATACCTTTCTGGTTGTCTTCTAGTCCTGCTTGACCTTCTTGGTTCACATTCCTCATAAGTTTCTGGATACACCTCTTCATCAAATATAGGAGCTTCTTCATTCCTTCTTGTTAATCCACTTCTGGATGTACTTGCTTTCATATAGTCTTCATCTCTATTTACCTGCACAATTGATTTTCCTTTCTCACATCTTCTTACCTCTTCTTCAAATTCTTCAGCTGTGTGACTTTGATCTGCATACCAACTTTTCTGTTCATCAAATGTAACATCTCTAGAAACAAGAAATTGTTTGGTTAGAGGATTCCACAACCTCTAACCCATCTGCTTTTCATCATAACCAATGAACATATATTTTTCTGCCTTTGGTTCAAGTTTATGCCTAAGTTGTGATGGCACATAAGCATATGCAATTGATCCAAACACTCTACAATGATCTAGTGTTGGTTTCTTACCCCACCAAGCTTCATATGGAGTCATTCCATTCAGAGCTGCACATGGTAATCTATTCACAAGATATGTGGCTGTATTTACAGCTTCAACACAAAGATAATTTGGACAATTCTTCTCCTTCAACATAGCTCTAGCAAACTCAACCAAAGTCCTGTTCCTTCTTTCTGCTACACCATTTTGTTGTGGTGTATACCTGCAAGTTATTTCTCTCTTAATACCTGCATTCCAAAGATAATCATTGAACTCTTGGGAGAAGTATTCCCCCCCTCCATCAGACCTCAGTCTTTTAAGCTTTTGACCTGTTACTCTCTCTGCATATGCATGAAAATGCTTGAAGGCTCCAAAGACTTCTGATCTTTCCTTCAAAACATATAATGTTATCCATCTTGTAGCATCATTAATGAAAAGAACATAATACCTTGAGCCACTGATAGATCCTTCTTTTGTTGGTCCCCATACATCTGTATGAATGAGCTCAAGTATTCCATCATGTTTGAATCCTTTATTCTGAAATGGTAACCTGTGTGCTTTACCCATTTGACATGCTTCACATTTATAAACCATATGTTGACTTTGCACATTTGGTAATCCTAGTACAGACTGATTAGCAACCATAGCTTTAATTCCTCTTTCATTGAAATGACCTAATCTCTTATGCCAGAGATCAAGTTCTGTAATCACTGCTTCACCATGTGTGAGCAAAGCTTGACCAATGTTCCCTTGCACTCTTAAAGTAAAGAGTCTACCTTCTTTCTTACCAGAGACAATCTGATTATATCCATTCTCTGGATCTTCCACAAATACTCCTTCATTTGTAAACCTGACTTGAAAACCTTTTTCAACTATCTGTCCCACACTAATCAAGTTTTTAGGTATTGTAGGAACATACAAAACATTGGTTAGCAAATCTGCTCCACTCTTGCATTTCACTTTTCCAATTGAATGTACACTATGTCTTGTATTATCACCAGTTTGAACTGTATGACTAGAAATGCCTTTTTCCAATTCTGACATCAATTCTATGTTTCTTGACAAATGATTAGAACATCCAGAGTCAAATTAAAATACCTTTAGATCTTCTTTGTCTAGTGTGCTGATTGAATTCATCATCAATGATGTATGACTTTCATTTTGTGTGTCATTTGCATAGTTGTAGTAGGTGGTGTTGTAGGATTGATTTTGTCCCCAACT
Organism: Ceratopteris richardii; assembly: GCA_020310875.1. NCBI lineage: Eukaryota > Viridiplantae > Streptophyta > Polypodiopsida > Polypodiales > Pteridaceae > Ceratopteris > Ceratopteris richardii. Next base: position 157,544,753 of record CM035412.1, read on the forward strand.
TCTTCCTCCACCTCTACCATAGCCTCCTCTTTGACTTTGTCTACCTCTTTGGAAATTACTTTGATATCTTCCACCTCGACCTCTGCTATTGTTGTTTTGATTCTGGTTTGATCCTTGTTGGTTGTGCCAACAGTCATGAGCCAAATGATTACTCAATCCACAGATCTAGCAAGCCTTCTTTTTATTATTTTGATTACCTCTACCTCTTCCAAAACCTCTTGCTCTTCCTCTGCCTGTGCCTTTACCTCTTGCATAATAAGCTTGAGAACTAGACTCCTCTTCATCCTTTGCTTTACCTTTATCTCCTTTCTTCTTGTTCTTCATGTACATTGCAGAACTTTGTCCTTTATCTCCATCTCCCTTCAAGTCTTGCTCATATGTGAGCATCAAACCAAGTAATTGATTCAAATCTGGAACATAATGATTTAATGAAAGTTCTGTTGATAAGACAAAAGGTTTCCACCTTTCATCTCCTCTCAAACCTGCAAGTAGTTGAGCAATCAATCTGTGATCTTCAACATCTTCATCTATGGATCCAAGACTATCTGTTAGATCCTTCATCTTAGTGACATAATCACTAATGGTTTGACTTGGCTTCTTCTTGAATGTTGTAAACTCTAACCATAGACCTGCTTTCCGTGCTTTAGTAGTACTTTGGAAATGATATTCCAATGCATTCCATATATCTTCAGATGATTCCAATCCTCTGATGTGTGGTAGCAAATGATCAGAGATTGTATTGTAGATGTATGCTTTTGCACTTGCATCCTTCTTCTGCCAATGCTTTAAAGCATCAAGTTCTTCTTTCTTTGGTCGGCTTTCATCTTCAAATACTGGCTTCTCTTCTTCACCTGTAACATGTATCATGAGATCCTTACTCATAAGTAAGGCTTCCATTCTCATTACCCATGCGGGGTAATTATCTCTGTCTAGTTTGTCAATGGAGATATGATCTGCCATACTCCTTCCCTTCTGCTGCAACCTATGAGCTTAAAGGATAAAGGATAATACCTTTTGGAGTTCTTTGTGTATGAGAATACTTTTGAAGTAACCTTTTGATGCCTTGTGTCTTCAAATGCTTCACCTTTCAACCTTTAATGAGAAACTTTTGAAAACTTCTCGTACCTTTGCCGCCTTCTGCTCTTCAGGACCTTTCTGCTCTGATACCACTTGTTGATGTATGAAACACCACAAGAAATGAATTAATGTGACACTAGAACACGTATATGGTCACCATTAACTCATTGCCACTTCAAACCTTGAGAAATGATAGCCTAAAGTGAGAACTTTGCTTCTACAGAAATTCCTAGTCACCAAAATAACATACCTTCAGTATTTTGCTAATTTCTCCTAGCTCAAATATTATTTCTCCATGAAACGTGATAAGCTAAAACTAGAAGAGTAGAGCTTTCCAACAAGCTATTATATGCATCAAATAGATCTCTAGAACGCAAGTTATGGCCCTCACAAGATGACCCTGTATGACCTTCCAAAACTAGAAATTTTTGCCTGTTTTAGTAATCCAGAGTGTCTAAAAATAAAAATTCGATACCTAGCATCGAATTTCAGCCAAGGTCGATGCCGGGCATTGACTTTGAGCTTTTTTAGCCTCTTTTTCTACACCAGAAATTGCCTCTTTTACACACACATGAAGAAGACCACTTGTATGCTAGAAGTCGATGCTAGGCATCGACTTTATGCTGAAACTCGATGCCAGACATCGAGTTGCTCCACAAATCTCATGTTTTTAAAAGATTCAACAACACGTAACACACAGAGAATGAAAATAATGACTTATCAGCACAAACTCGATGCCAGGCATCGAATTGCTTGGGAAACTTGAACTTTTGAGTTCATCACACAGTAGGCAAGCATGGAGATGATGGAGAGAGACTCATACACAGAACTTTACTCAGTTCTTTCTCATAGCTATGAAAACTCAGAAGTTTTACAGATGCTTTCTCATTCAGAGAAGCCCGACTATACTCCGTCGTATAAAATGAACTCCTTCTCTCTTTCTATCACTCTCTTCCACTTCTTCTCTCTCTCTCTCTCTCGCCGCGTCAGTTAATACAAACTAACTTATATAGATTTTCTCATTCCCGTGACTTTTAAAAAACTTCTAGAACTAAAGTGAACTAACTTTACAAATATGATACACTTGTGAATCTGTCCCTTCACATAGGCATGGGGTTTTCTTCCTAAGATTTGTCCTTCAAATATATGTTCAATTAGTGAGTGTTTCTCCAACAATGCTTATATAGGCTTATGCAATTTTGGTAGAGTGACATATTTACCGACAAAAAAAATGTTTTTTGAAGCTACCTAATTTAGAAATATCAAATAGAAATAAGTGGATTCGAAAGTACTAATGGATTGCACCCGAATGTATATCCACTAGTCCTCCACCTTTTAGTAAGAGTCAGGAGACATTTACAGTTTCAATACTCCTATTACAACTCTTGAAATATATAGATTTCAATAGTTATCCCATTGATAAGAATGGGATTTACAAGTTCAAATATGCTTTAGAATTAGCTTCTGACAAAGATGTAAGACGCATATGAACTACTTAGAGTATTCTCACATCTAACTCGGTATGGTTTAAAGATATCCATGACGGATGCATTAAGAACATATTGAAAACGATATGTATTCATTTGAAATATTTGGATTAAATGATATAGATTCATTTGCATTAAGTGGAGTAAATGTTATGGATTCATTTGAATTATGTGGATTAAATGTTGTGGTATCATTTGAGTTAAGTGGATGAAATGAAGGGTAATCATTTGTAATATGTGGACTAAATGATGTGGATTAAATGAAGTGGTATCATTTGAGTTATGTGGATTAAATGTTGTGGATTCATTTAACATATGTGAATTAAATATTGTGGATTCATTTGAGTTATGTGGAGTAAATGAAGTGGTATCATTTGAGTTAAGTGGGTTGAATGAAGTGGATTCATTTGTAATATGTGAATAAAATGATGTGGATTTATTTGAATTATGTTGATTAAATGAAGTGGTATCATTTGAATTATGTGGATTTCTAGAAGTGGTATCATTCGAGTTATATGGATTAAATGTTATGGATTCATTTGAATTATATGGATTAAATGAAGTGGTATCATTTGATATATGTGGATTAAATGAAGTGGTGTTATTTGAATTATGTGGATTAAATGAAGTGGATTTATTTGAGTTATATGGATTAAATGTTATGAATTCCTTTGAGATAAAATTAGTGTTTTTGTTTTGTAGATGTGAAAGTAAAACATGACAAGAATGCCAGATATGAATAATGATCTTGATGATATTGAATCTCAAAGGATTTTATATGAGAAGAATGCTCAATTTGCACCATCAAGATTAACATTTTTATTCCATCAAGATTTAGAGACAAAGGGATTAGAAGGAGAAGAATTGTCAATGAAAGAAGTAAAAAAGCTATGTCCAAATCATTTTGTTCCTGATGTTCTCGTTTGGGTTACAGGAAGGGAAAAATAAACAGCACTCTTAAAGATTTTTGACTTACAACATAAAGGATTAGCAGAAACTCTACTTCAATGCTTTATGCAAGTTGAGAGATCATTACCAAATAATAATAAAATAGCATTATATTTCATTCAGAAAGTTTTTGTACAAGATATTCTTCATCGACGTGTAGATTGGGATGATCGTCCAAAGAATGTAGGTATCAGTTTGGTTCGTCCTCAAAATCAAGCAGAATTTCATAATCAAGGAAACGAAGGCCCTCTTCCTTGAAAGTGGCCCTACATTTTGCTACTTGAAGAACATAATCTTATACATGATTTTTCGTCACAAGGAGCAAAATTATACAATGAAGGATTAACAATTCCTACATTACAAAGAAAAATACATGATCAACAAAAGAGGATTGATGATCTAGAAAGTCAAGCAAAAAATTTACAACTTTCTATGGATGCATATGAGAGCAAATATGGAAGACTCTCAAAGGCATCATCATCATCTTTTGATCGATTTACTATTGATGAGTTATTGAATCAAGAAAACACTGAATAGACAAGCTTTTTATGTAATCAAAGCCATGAGTATTGTAAAACCATCAATTTTGCAATTGAATATAATCATAGTACATCATTTTCTTCATTTTAAATATCATCATCTATGACAAGTACCATGTCATCTATTTCTTCCATGTCTGAACCATCATTGTGATCTACATCTAAATCATGATCACTCCATGAATCATTTGTTAAACTTTCATGAGTTTGAAATTCTCCAAAATATTCTTGTGCTGTTGTAGAAGCTATCTTGGTTGGAGCATGTAAAAAATGCATATTAGAAAACACATATACCAAATCATTTGCATGTGATATGAAGCTGCTATTGAAAGCACTCTCATAGCTATGTGTTGCAACTCCACTGCTTCACCTCCATACTCTTTCCACCAAAGAGGAGGTGGATGCTTTTGGATCACTTCAATGTGCCATAGATCTCCAAAAAATCCTTCTCGATTTCCATATGCTACTCTTTGGTGGAATGCATCTTGACCATCTGTACCTAGAAGTAATAATTGGCACATGGTTTTGAAGTTTGTCATGACTTCTTTGTTTGATGCTTGACCATTGAGTTGAAATGTTGGATCCAAAACGAATGCTGTTCCATGCAAATGAGTATGCATTTGCATCCATCTCTTCTCTGTTAATGATAAAATCTGTGTTTTTTTTCATAATGAAAATTGATTAAAGTCTTTACTTTTTGAATAGCTTTTGACATAATCCAGTAAACTTTTCCAATCACAAATTTATTAGTATCAACCATTTGTAAAAGTTCCACAAAGGGTTTAGTGATACCAACAAAAATTTTTAAGATTATGCCAGAAATTTAGTGATTGTATTAGAGACATACACTTGGATGCTGCAACTCGATAAGAAGGATACTGCCATGCCTCCCATCTTTGATCAACAATCATTTTGACAAGAGCTAGCTTAACTTCCAATAATCCACTAAGCACAATATAGGCATTTACAAATCATATGGCACAAAAAATTTGAAGTGCTTTATTGGGAGATTTCAATCGAAAGAGTGAATATGAAAATTGATGCTCTCTGATAAATTTCACCACATGATTTGCATCTAATAAGCTTTGTTTAATGAAAGATAAACTACCTATATCTTTCAATAAGAAATTTAATGTATGAGCTACACATGGAACCCAAGTAATGCCTTCATACTTATTTTTAATAATAAATTTAATGTATCTCAATAGATTTTAAATTCGTAATCATATGCACATACACTTACACATACTATTGTGAAGTAAGAATCAATGTTGTATCAGACAATCACAATAGATTCTAAATTCCCAATCATATACACATATATTTACACATACTATTGTGAAGTAAGAATCATTATTGAGTCAGAAAATCACAATAGATTTTCCATTCACAATTATCCACTCATATTCATACACATAATATCACATGAAACTTCGTATATACTATATACTCATACACACACGCACCTATACTATTGTGAAATAACAATCAATGTTGAGTCAAACATAATCTACCTATATATTTCAATAATAAATTTAATATATCACGATAGATTTTAAATTCCTAATCATATGCACATACAACTACACAAGAAGTAAGAATCAATGTTGAGTCAAACAATCACAATAGATTGTAAATTGACATACATATACTATTGTGAAGTAAGAATCAATGTTAAGCCAAATGATCACAATAGTTTAAATTACTTAATATTTATAACAAAAATTTATACCTTGTTCTCTCTATGACACTTTAATTTTGTAAAGAACAAAAGTAGCTTTTATGAAAAATGAGTATAGTTCTATTCTTTTATAAAATATTATCAAAAAAATTTTGATCGAAAGCTTTTCGATCAAAACAGTGCTTTCGATCGAAAAGCATTGAATTCCCGTGCAAAAACTATTCAGGCATGTCCAAATAAGCTGATGTGGCACCAAATAATTCGATCAAATAATAAAGGCTTATCATAAAATTTTGGAATTATTCACGAATAAACGAATTGTCGAATAACGAATAATGCAACCTAGTTCCTGGGAGGTCACCCATCCTAGTACTGTCCCCCCCAGAGCTCACTTAAGTGTGGCAATCTTATTCCACTAAGCTACATTTTTGTGGTGCTTGAAGAAGGGGAGAGACTAAGGTTCACATTATCTTCAACAAGTTTTGGCCCTCAAAGCTTCATTCTTTGCTTTCAAAGCTGATGTTTGAAGCACTTTTGGGGTGATTTTTGGAGCCATTTTAGAGTACTTTCGTGCATAGTTCTCTCCATAGAGGTCCAAGAACATCAAGAAGAGTGTTCTTTGTACTTCTTTGACAATGAATGTTCACCTTTTGTGCTATGTTTTCAACCACACTAGTTAATCTATAGGTTTCTTGAAAGATTTTAGTTGTGGTGGGAGCAGCCACCACAAGTCTATGCAAGTTTTTGAGCCTAAAGAACAGAGTTGACAGACACATTGCTTATGTACGTCCATGTGGTCATTCATATAGTGTTATGTTTTTTGCATAAAGCCTTTTACATTTGATAAAGAGGGTCGTGGTGAGGTTTTCTTAATTGGGAGACACCAAGGTGTTGAGGTCGCTTTGGTGATATAGGTGGAAGACTTACCCAGTCTCACCATACAAGATGTATGGTAGTTTTTCATAGGTGCTTCAGAAGCCTAGTTGGCTTCCTTTGGGTAACTGTTTATATGCAATGGAGTCAGTGATTCACTATGCAAGTAAAGATGTCAGTACTTGCAGTTTTATGAGATTTTGACAATGGTCATATGCTCATTTTGTAGACGATACTCTAGCAATTTTTTTGTTAGATTTTTTGGTTTTGTCAACTATAGAGTGGTTGATTTACTCCTTAAGACACTTATTGGTGTGAGCATTAAGTCATTTTTCTAGGAAGACTGTTGAATTCTCTCCCAGAATTTGATACTTGCTCATCCTTCATTGAGCGTTAGGGGTGTTTGGACTCTTCTAGCTCCAATATCATTCTATTCAATTCTCTACCATCATGGATTAGAGGTCTCAAGCACATCTTGTGGATCACGGTCTAGTTACAATGTTTCGAGGAGGAGCTATAACTTGCACAGCAAAGAAAATTTTGAGATCTAAAAATTTTATGGCACAAAATTTTCTCTATGGAAGAATGAGATTAAAGATGTGGTGATTCAGAGGAGGCAATGGAAGCAAGTAAATGGAATCTCAAAGAAGCCTGTTGACATGGATGAAGATGATTGGGATGAGTTAGATGAAATGGCCAGGCCCTCCATTTGATTGCACCTAGTAGATAATGTTTACTTTACAATATTAGATTGTGGAAGTGCAGAGAAGCTTTGGAAGAAGTTATGCAATGCATATGAAAAAGAGTTGGAATCAAATAAAGTGTATCTGATGAGAAAGTTATATGAACTTTGTATGGATACAAATAGTGTTGCTACTTGTCTAAATAAAGCAAGGACAAAATGTTGATGGGCATGTTAAATAGCTACTTGCACCATCTATTTTAATTATGAAGATTGAAGAAATCAATGCTATTTTTGGTGATGTTGATGTGTTGACACTTGATAGCACTGTGCCAACTGAATCTCTTATGGTTGATTCTCTTTCCCACACATGGATGGTAGTTTTTGGTGCTTCTTTTCATGTGACACCACACAGAGAATGGTTCTCTAATTATGTAGCGAATCCTCTTGGTACTGTGAGACTTGATGACTCTTACTAGTGTGATGTTTTGGGGATTATAGATGTGGTTGTGCAGTTCATTGATTGTTCAAAATTTACTATGCATAATGTACAACATGTACCTCAATTATCATGCAGCTTGATGTCAGTTGGTCAACTTGATGACCTTGGTTATAATGTGGTCATCTATGTTTCCATATCAAAGGGCAATATGGTTATTGCAAAAGGAAGCAAAGTTGGCTCACTTTATCCTTTATTTGTATCATAGAAAGAACACTTGTTAGCTACCAATGGCTTGTATTTGGCATGGCCATTCAAACCATATATCACGTAGTGGAATGGAAAATCTTTCTCATTCTGGCTACTTACCTATATTATCTTTCTCTAATTTTTCATTTTGTGAGCATTGTCAATATGGAAACCAAACTAGGAATGTGCACAAGACACACATTAACTCTTCAATTCAGCCTTTAGATCTCGTTCATACAGATGTGTGTGGTCCTATGCTCACAAGGTCATTAGGTGGTTCTCTTTACTTTGTCACTTTCATAGATGATTCCAATATAAAATTCTGGGTATATCCTATCAAAGTAAAGGATGAGGTATTCCCTACTTTCACAAAATGGCTTGCTTCAGTTGAGATTAATAAAAAAGGAACTAAGCTTAAGGATTTACATTCAGATAATGGGGGTGAGTATACCTCACATGAATTCAAGCTTTTCTGTTAGTCTAGAGGAATTCATAGAGAGCTTATAGCTCCTTATAACCCAATACAGAATGGTGTAGATAAAAGGATGAATAGAACTATTTAGGATAGAATAGTTTCTACGCTGCATCATGCGAACCTTCACAAGGATTTTGGTCAAAAGTGGTATTTGTTAGTATATGAGCAATGTCTACCTCTCATGATTGTATGCACATTTTGTAAGGCCCCCATTATGAGGAGAAGCCAAGCGTGCATTACTCAATTGATGGGAATCCCAACTTGCATGTTCGATGAAGGTCATATTGGACCAGTGGGCCCCTGGCTGGGGGGTCCCAGGGGGCCACAGGCCCCTTGGTGGGGGTCCAGGGGCAGCGCCCCCGACGCGATGGTAAAGGGAATATTCCATGGAATATTCCTTGTCGGAGTCAGAAATCATTTATATTTATTAGGTCGGTTCAACCGGTCTAAGCCGTGTATGGCAATTACATGGGCGGTGGCCGCCCACGCTCTACCACCCATGTATAACCGTCCATGGAAGGCCACCCATAATCCTATATATACATGACTTCTGCACTACCTGAGACATCGAATTGAGCCAGCATACCTCTACCTTGTATCTCCCTATCTAGAGTTGTCTAGATCCTTGACACTGTCATAGGACCGATGGGATTGGATCTAGAGCCTATACCAGTTGAAGATCCAGCAAATTCAAGATTGATGATTCAGCCAGATCTAGATCTTCTACGAGCTTGGAAGAGGCGGAATGCTGATGCATTATGTGCAATTGTCACTAGTTTAAGTGATTTTGTGCTTACTTTAGTTCAACATACTACTAAAGCACATGAGGCTTAGGGCATAATGGCTCGACAATATGAGACCAAGAACCACATTATGATACAAAATTTAGAAAATCAGTTGGCAAATGAAAAGCATTCTGATTCTGAAATGGCTGAAGATTTTATTAAACAGATAAAATATCTTCAAGACCAATTGGCTGTAGTAGGTGTTCTTATAACACCAGAAGAGCTGGCTCGAAGATGTGTATGTGTTCTTCCAGCAAAGTATGATGGATTAGTAACAACCCTTAACACTTAGGTAAGACCAACTCCCCTCACATTTGAAGAGTTTTGTGCTATGCTTTTAGAAGAAGAGATGCGGTTGAGGAATCGACAAAGTACAAGTGATGCTGCATTTTTAGCAAATGGAAAAGGTAAAGGCTCTTCTGATGTATCAAAGAAGAAGCCAAAGAAGAAAAAGTTCACAAGACATTGCTTCTATTGTGAAAAGAAAGGCCATGCCATCAAGGATTGCAGAAAGAAGCAAGCTGATGAATGGAATGGGACTGTAAAATCATCGTGGAAGAACAAAGAGTTTGCAAACAACACAGAGCTGGAACTTTGGGTAGCTATTGAAGAGGTATGCTCATCTCCTCAAGCTTGTGTTGATGAACCATGGGTTTTAGACAGTGGAGCTTCTCTCCATATGACCAATAAAAAGGATTGGTATAGTTCCCTAGTGCCTCTGCGGGAATCCATCAATGTCGTGGTGGGAAATGACTCCAAGTGTCTAGCCAAAGGAACTGGAACCATCTCTTTTATCACTTCTCCAGGTGTTGAGAAAAAGTTATCCGATGTTCTCTATGTACCTACACTTAAAAGAAATTTGTTGTCAGTTTCTGCAATAACAAATCGTGGACGCGAAGTTCACTTCAATAAGAGTGGTGCAAAAATCATGGATTCATCAGGTAATGTTGTAGGTAAAGGCATACAATGGGATAACTTGTATGAGTTAAGTGCTTTAACTGCTACAGAAGATAAAGATGTAAGCAGGTTATGGCACCAATGATTTGAGCATCTCGGATTTGCAGTTTTGAAGGAGATGCAAAGAACAGGGATGATTGCTCATTTGCCTACATTTTCAGAGTTGTAGGAACCTTGTGAAGCTTGTATGATGGGCAAGCAACAACGGAAGGCATTTCCAAGAGAGACCAACAATCCATCTCAAGCTCCTCTAGAGTTGGTACATGTTGATCTCTGTGATAAAATGTTTGCACCTGCTTTAGGAAGATCTTTCTACTTTTTGCTGTTAGTCGACGATTATAGTAGAAAGATGTGGGTTTATTTCATTCGAGAGAAGGCTGATGCTTCTGAAAAATTTAAAACGTGGCATAAGTATATGGAAAATGAATGAAGAAGGAAACTAAAGAAATTCAGAACAGATAGAGGAGGTGAATTCTTGTCAACAGAATTCAATACTTACTGTAAGGAGCATGGTGTGAAAAGGCAACTTACCATAGCTCATACACCTCAACAAAATGGTGTTGTGGAGCGCACGAATAGGATAGTAGTTGAAATGGCTCGTTGTATGTTAAAGGCTCAAGACATGCCTGATTCATTCTAGGCAGAAGCAGTCAATACAGCAGTCTACATCCTCAATCGAAGCTTTACAAAAGCACTGAAGGGGATGAATCCTCAAGAAGCATATTCTGGTAAAAAGCCTTCAATTTTGCATTTCAGAATTTTTGGTTGTTTCTGTTATGCACATATTCTTGATTCAACAAGATCAAAGTTGGATTAAAAAAGCAAAAAGTGTGTCTTCCTAGGATATAGTGAAGAGTCTAAAGAATACAGGTTGTGGGATCCTGAGGCAAGGAAGATTTTTGTCAGCTGAGATGTGGTGTTTGATGAATGACCACACTTAGTAGAAGATAAAGGAAAATCTACTATCTCATCAAACGGAGAAATATCTCACCTTGTGCCTATCAAAAGACAGGTTAAAGTTGAGGAGGAGGAAACATCTGATGGAGAAATTTCCTCAATAAAAAGCCAACCAGTTGTAGCTGCAGAGCGTAAGCCACTACCAAAGTGGGTACAACAGCTCTTTGATTATGACAATCCACATGTAGATGTAATTTATCTTCCTCGGATGGATTATGAGGATCAAAGAGAATAGAGGAGCAAAGAAGAGCCTCAGAACATTGTTAACATGGCTCTAATGGCAGATATCATGGGCTCAATAAAGGAACCTACCACCATTGAAGAAGCCCTTGATGATCCAGGTTGGATTGCGGCAATGCAGTCTGAGTATGATAGTATACTAAAAAATGATACATGGGATCTAGTCGACTTGCCACCAAAGAAGAAGGTAATAGGTACTAAATGGATTTGGAACGCTAAGTATAAAGCAGATGGAACATTAGAAAAGTATAAGGCAAGATCAGTTGCATAGGGTTCTTCACAGATCAAAGGATTTGATGTTCAAGAAACTTTTGCACCAACAGCACGCATGACAACTATTTGGATGGTACTTGCAGTAGCTGCACAAAAGTCCTGGCCTATTTTGCAGATGGATGTCAAATGTGTATTTTTGAATGGTCTCCTCAAGGAGGAGGTATATGTATCTCAACCACCACTTTTTGAGGTGCCCAATTTAGACAATAAAGTTTGTAGGTTGAAGAAAGCTTTGTATGGACTTAAGCAAGCTCCACGGGCTTGGTACCAACGGATAGATAATTTTTTCAAAAACATGGGTTTTGAAAGAAGTACTTCTGATGCTAACTTGTATGTAATGAAAAGGGATATCAAGCTAGTTCTCGTCATTGTATATGTAGATGATTTTATCATTACAGGAGATCATCAGAAACTCATCAATCAAACTTGAATCAGCTTGGAAACTGAGTTTGAAATGAGAGACTTAGGTCTACTCCATTTTTTTCTGGGAATTGAAGTATGGCAAAGGAAGGATGGCATTTTCATCTCACAAAAAAAATATGCCACAGAAATTCTCAAGTCATTTGGAATGGACTGCAAATCAATTAGCACACCTATGGAGGTAAATCATATGCTTGATGTAGATGCTAAGAAGTACAGGAAGCTCATTGGAAGTCTTATTTTTTTGTGCAACACTAGACGAGACATTTGCTATGCTGTTAGAGTGTTAAGCAGGTTTTCCAACAAACCTAAGGAGAGTCACTGGAGTGCTGGAATGCGAATTCTAAGCTACATTGCAGGAACCTTGGATTTTGGTATTTTGTATACCATAGGTGATACACTTCAAGGATATTGTGATTGAGATTGAGCTAGAGATTGTGATTCTAGAAAATCAGTTTCTGGATATTGTTTCTCACTTGGTTCAGGAATATTTTCTTGGGTAAGTAGGAAGCAACCAACTCTCACACTCTCCTCCACTGAAGCAGAGTACAAAGCAGCTTTTTTTGCTTCTTGTGAGGTAGTTTGGTTAAGGAGAATTCTTGCAGATCTAGGCTTTCCATCAAATATGCCGACTATACTCAAGTGTGATAATCAAAGTTGTATGGCTATTGCAAAGAACCCAGTATTTCATGCTCGCACCAAGCACATAGAAGTACAATGCCATTACATTCATGAGCTAATTGAAGATGAAATTGTGGAGCTAGAATATTGCCCGATAGAGGAAAATTGTGCTGACATATTAACTAAAGCACTTGGAAGAGAACAACTCAACAGGCATCTTCAACAGATGGGCATAGGACCGAGACCTACTTGATTTATCATCGGTAAACATTGAGGGGGGGTGTTAGTATATGAGCAATGTCTACCTCTCATGATTGTATGCACATTTTGTAAGGCCCCCATTATGGGGAGAAGCCAAGTGTGCATTACCCAATTGATGGGAATCCCAACTTGCATGTTGGATGAAGGTCATATTGGACCATGTAAGGTATTGTAAGAAAAGGGAGTTACCAAGGTCCCCAATTGTGGGGTCCGGGGTAGCGGTGAGCAGCCCCGGCTGGGGGGTCCAACGGGGCGAGCGGGCCCCTTGGTGGGGGTCCGCGGGTAGCGCCCTCGACGCGACGATAAAGGGAATATTCCATGGAATATTCCTTGTTGGAGTCAAAAATCATTTATATTTGTTAGGTCGGTTCAATCGGTCTAAGCCGTGTATGGCAATTACGCGGGCGGTGGCTACCCACGCTCGATCGTCCATGTATAGCCGTCCATGGAAGGCCACCCATGATCCTATAGATCACCATTTAAGCTCTGCCTTGAGAGCGCACGGGTGGACAACACCATCATCTTTGTACTTGCTACTAGTAGAAAATTGTTGAGATTCTCCTATATCTATTATCTTCTCTGCTACTGCTCCTATGTTATACTACGTAACTATTGTCTTACAGTATTGCCTGCAATTCATGTGATTAACCTTTCACCTAGTACTACCAAAGGTCTGAAAGTGGCACAAGATTTATGGACAAGAAAGCCACAATATTATGATCATCTTCGAGTTTTTGGGTATGAAGCATATGTTCATATACCCAAGAATCTGAGACAAAAGTTGGACCATAAGCTAAACAAATGCATTTTTCTTGGATATTGTCCAGAAGGACAATTTGGATATCGCTTATGAGATCCTAAAACATGATCAGTGATCAAAAGTAGTGATGTCATTTTCAATGAGTCTAAGATGCATAAACAACCCATTAAGGAGGTTGAAGTGAGAAGGGTGGTGTTTGAGGATACTAGTCCTTCAGTTAGCATGCATAAAAATGCTGCGCATAGGGATGTTCAAGAGAATTTTTGATTAGATCAATTTGCAAATGTTCCTGTTTAGCAACCACTGAGATGCTTTACACGTGTCTCATAGCCACCTGATAGATATGTTCCAAGTTCGGATTTTCTTATGCTAACAGATGTTGGTGAGCCTTCTTGCTACAAAGAGGCTATGTAGACAAGGGATCATGTCAAGAGGGAGTGTGCCATGAAGAGTAAGTTGGATTCTATTCACAAGAATGGTACTTGAGATTTAGTACCTTTGCCAAAGGGCAGGAAAGCTTTACCATGTAAATGGGTATATAAGCTGAAATTCACATCAGATAGTGCTTCTCCAAAGTATAAAGCATGACTTGTTGCAAAGGGTTTTAAGCAACAACATGGTGTTGATTTCGAGGGAATCTTCTCTCCAATGGTCAAGATGACTACCGTGTGCATGTTGCTTGGATTCGTTGCAATGGAGTACTTAGAGCTAGTCCAAATGGATGTGAAAACTACGTTCTTACATGGAGATCTTACAAATGACATCTATATGGAACAACCAAAGGGTTATGTGGTTCCTAGCAAAGAAAGCCTAGTTTGTAAGCTCAAGAAGAGCTTATATGGACTTAAATAGTCCCCTAGATGATGGTATCAGAATTTTGCCACTTTTATGAAGTCTCAAGGCTATTCTCAAAGCAATGAGGATCATTATCTCTATACATAGAGATGCTCAGATGGCAGCTTGATATGCTTGATACTTTATGTCAATGATATGTTGATTGCTGGGAAGTCCTCTTATGATTTGTCAACTCTCAAGAAGAAGTTGAGTTAGATATTTGATATTAAGGATCTGGGGGATGCCAAACATATTCTTGGCATGTGCATTACTCATGATAGGAGTAAAAGATGCTGCATATACTTGTGTCAAAGTGAGTACATATCCAAAGTACTTCATAGGTTCAATATCTAGGGTGGAAAGGCATTGAGTACACCTTTACCCACATATGTGAAATTGACCAAGGATGATTGCCTCAAATCAAATGAGGAAAAGGAATTCATGAACAAAATTCCTTATCAGTCTTCTGTTGGTAGTCTCATGTATGCTATGGTAGCTACAAGACCAGACATTGCATTTGTAGTGGGAGTTGTGAGTAGATATATGTCTAATCCTGGCAAGAAACATTAGGAAGCAATCAAGATGATTTTGAGATATCTGAGTGGCACTAAGGAAAAGTGTCTATGCTTAGGTAGAGGGAAAGCATCCATTATTGGTTAGAAAGATTCTAACTATGTTGGTTATGTAGACAATCATAAGTCTACATCACGGTACAATTTTCATTTTGCTAGAGGTGTTATCTCTGGAGATCAAATCTTCAAGAATGTACATTTGTTTCCACCATAGAAGCAAAGTATCTTGTAGAAAATGAGGCATGTAAGGAACCATTGTGGCTTTCTCGTCTTGCTCGTGATATGGGTCTACTTCAGCATGTACCTCATTTGCTCAGTGATAGTCAGAGTGCCATTGTTTTGGCTAAGAATCCGGTCTATCATGCAAAGATCAAGCACATTGAGGTGAGGTATCACTTCATTAGAGATTGCTTAGCCACTGAAGATGGAGAATTTTAATCTCCAAAAGACAAGCTATACTTGAATTTAGAACATCTCTATATCAAGTATAACTCAAAAGCTCCTTGAATTTTGGAAATCTTTACCAAATTAGACATATGCAACTTTAAAGACATGATTCTCACAATCTAGACTTTGTCTAATCAAATGCTTTTAGACATAGATTTCTTACCTTCCAAGTTAAGTTTTCAATGCTTATTTATGCAAAACTTTACACTGTAGACTGAGATCTGATCAAATATTTGACCATCAAGATTGCACCTGTTTCCAGAGTCATGCATCACCTATTACATATATGAATGTTCCTACACACAATTCTCTCATCTTGATTACAATTAGACTCTCAGAAATTGACCATAGATGCATCCACTATAGAATTAGACACACACAAAAGGATTTCTCAATCAATTAAGCACAAAAGGAGAAAGGATAAAAACATCGAGGTGAAACTTCTTGAAAACTTCTTCTATTCTGATAAGAAGTTCATGTGATGGATGTTACACATTCAACTTATGATTTAATCATCTGATTCTCATCTAGTGTTCATCTGTCATACATATCATGTCTATATACAATTATATATATACATATGAGTGTGGATTCGACACTATTTCAAAGTATATGTGAAGTATTTACATGATTAGTATACATGTGTATAAAGATCATCTCTTCCTGAACCTCCAATTTACTTCATACTTCAAGCTTCAAAATTTTCTTCATTTCTTCACTCCTAAGCTTCATGTAATCATTAATTGATGATTGTCTTGCTCCAAGAGCTCCCCCTCAATAATCAATTGTGATTACCTGCATCTTCTTTATTCCCGCCATATCTTTAAATCTCTGCAATTGTCCATCCAAGCTCTTTGTTAACATATCTGCAAGTTGATCTTTTATAGGAGTATGCATGATTTCTATCTCTTTATCATTAACCTTCTCTCTCAGAAAATGATATTGAATCTCAATGTGTTTAGTCCTAGCATGAAACACAGGGCTAGCTGCCAAATACAAAGAACTCATGTTATCTCCAGAAATGATAGGGGTACTTAGATTGATATCAAAACTCTTCATGAGAGTTTTCAGCCATATGACTTCTTTTGTAGCTTCTACCATACGTTTATACTCTACTTCTGTAGATGACAAAGGAACTGTATCTTGCTTCTTAGAACACCATGAAATTAATATATCTCCCATATAACACAAATACCCATGTGTTGATCTTCTATCATCAGAGTTACCTGCCCAATCTGCATCATTATATATCTTGATTCTTGTATCTAAAGTGAACCCATAATACAAACCTTCTTTAAGTGTGCCCTTGATATATCTTAGTACCCTTTGGCCTGCAATCCAATGTTTCTTTCTAGGACAATGCATGAATTGAGATAGAACTCCAATTGCATATGATAAATCATGCCTTGTCAATGTAGCATAAATCAAGCTACCCAACAAACTCTGATAAAGCTCCATATCTTTGAATTCTTCTCCTCTATATCTACTCATTTTGTGATTCACTTCCATTGGAGTAGATGCTATCCTGCAATCTTCCATTTATAAGTTGATTAGAAAATTCTTCAAATACCTTTTCTTGAGTCACGTATACTCCATGTTGAGTATATGAAATCTCCATTCCCAAGAAAAATGACAAATGTCCCAAGTCACTGATCTTGAATTCTTTCTCCATCTGCTTCTTAAGCATTTGTATGCCTTTGTCATCTGTGCCTATAGGTATTATGTCATCAACATAAATACAAAAATAAATAAATCCATCTTCACTTGCTTTGACTAGCAAGCTACTATCTACCTTTGATGCTTGGAAACCAAGTTCTTTCAAGAACTTCACAAGCCTGTAATTCCATGCCCTTGGGGCTTGCTTCAAACTATACAAAGCTCTCTTGAGCTTACACACATGATCTGGATGAAATTGATCTTTAAAACCATCTAGTTGCTCCATGTAAACTTCATCTAAAATATAACCATTTAAAAATGCATTCTTCACATCTAATTGAGACAATTTCCAACCTTTGCATGGAGAAATAGCTATGAGATTTCTTATGGTTGTCATCTTTGCAATATGACTATAGGTTTCATCATAGTCCACACCATATGTTTGTGCATATCCTTTTATAACAAGTCTAGCTCTATACCTAGACACACTTCCATCTGCATACCTCTTTGTTTTGTAGACCCATTTGCATCCAATCAATTTCTGATTTCTTGGTTTGGGTACTAAGTCCCAAGTCTCATTCTCAGTGAGTGCATCATACTATTCCTTCATAGCTTTCTCCGAATTCTCCTTCCCTTTTGCCTCATCATATGTAGAAGGATCTTCATATGTTTTTATCATGTAAGCATAGTCTTTTTTAGTCAAGAATGAAGTATCATAGCTATACCTTTATGGATTGCCTTTTGTTTCTTGATGATCTCCTCAGTTCTCCACTCCTTGAAGTTTCTAGTTCATCATATTCTGGATCAAACATTGGCAATTCTTCACCATCAATTGGGGCTTCAACATTCTCTTCTTCATCAAGGATTTGAACCTTTGATTTACCCTTCTTTTGACTCAAAACTTCTTCAAGTCGTGCATAAGCACTATTTGTACCTGCATACCAAGGACCTTTCTCATCAAATGTAACATCCCTTGACACAAGAAATGGCTTTGTAGATGGACTCCACAACCTGTATCCCATTTTCTTGTCATCATAACCAATGAACACATATTTTTCAGCCTTTGGTTCTAATTTATGACTTAATTGAGAAGCAACATCTGCATAGGCTAAACAACCAAATACTTTGCAATGATCTAATGTAGGTCTCTTACCCCACCAAGCTTCATATGGTGTCATACCCTACAAAACGTTACATGGTAGCCTATTAACCAAGTATGTGGTTGTATTTACTGCCTCAGCCCACAAATAGTTAGGACAATTCTTCTCCTTCAACATTGACCTTGCAAATTCAACAAGAGTTCTATTTCTCCTTTTTGCTACACCATTTTTTTGAGGAGATTACCTACAAGTAACTTCTCCTTTTGTACCTGCATTCCACAAATAATCACTCAATTCATTCGAGAAATAATTTCCCCCTCCATCTGTCCTTAATCTCTTCAATTTTTATCCTATAACCCTCTCTGCATATACATGATAGTTTTTAAATGTGCCAAACACTTGTGACTTATCTTTGATCACATAAATAGTGATCCATCTAGTATCCTCATAAACATAAATGACATAATATCTTGAACCATTTATACTAAAGTCCTTTGAAGGACCCCACACATCTATATGCACCAATTCAAGTCTTTCTGAATACATGAAACCTTGTTCATTCTATGATTGCTTATGACCCTTACCTAATTGACATGCTTCACATCTGTATGTCATGTGTTGACCTGCAACATTAGGTAATCCAAGTACTGAACCATTGTTAATCATTTCTTTAATACCTCTTTCATTGAAGTGTCCAAGCCTTTTGTGCCAAAGATCCAACTCCGATATCTTTTGCTCTCCATATGTGAACAAGGCATGCCCAACATTACCTTGTACCTTGATTGTGAAAAGCCTTCCCTCTTTCTTTCCTATAACAATTTGCTTATACCCTTGGTTAGGGTCTTCAACATAAACTCCATCATTAGTGAACCTCACCTCATATCCTTTTTCTACAATTTTCCCTACACTGATCAAGTTCTTTGAAATTTTAGGAACATACAAAACCTTACTCAAAAGAGTACTTCCATCTTTGGCCTTCACTGATCCAATAGACTCCACCTTTTTTTTTGTATTATCACTTGTTTGAACTATATGATTAACTACTTTATTCTCCAAATCAATCATCAAAGAAATGTTGCCACTCAGATGATTGCTAAATCCTGAATCAATATAAAACACTCTTTGGTCTTCACTTGGGACTTCACACGTTACATTCATGATTAGAGTTGAATCTTCCTTCTGATCTGATGCATAGTTGTAGTAGGTGTTATTGTAGGATTGGACTAGAAAGCTTCTTCCACCATTCCTTCCAAAGAAGCCTTTACTACCTCTACCTCTGAAGCTTCCTCTTTGATTTCTTCCACCTCTACCTCTTTGATTATAATTCTAATTAAGCCTACTAACACTTTGATTATTATGCCAACATTCATGAGCTAGATGATTAGTCTTACCACATATCCAACAAGCTTTGATATTATCCTTGTTGTTTTTGCCTCTTCCTCTACGTTTGCCACTTCCTCTTCCTCTAACGAAATTTTCTTGACTTTTAGTACCTTCACCTTCAGCTAATTGTTGCTTTCCTTTGCTAGTATTCTTCTTATCCTTCAAATACATTGCTTGACTTGCACTCTTATCAGTATCGCCTTTGATATCATGCTCAAAAGTTAGCATATGTCCTAGCAATTGATTCAAATAAGGAGTGAAATGATCTAATGAAAGTTCAGTTGACATTATGAAAGGCTTCCACTTCTCATCTCCTCTCAGACAAGTGAGAATTTGTCTTACCAATTTATCTTCTTCAATGTCTTCATCAACTACGCCTAAAGAATCAGCAATGTGTTTCATCTTTGTCACATAATCAGATATTGATTGTGAGGGTTTCTTCTTGAATGTGGTAAATTCAGCCCATAGTGATCCCTTTCTTGATTTGGTTGTATTCTGAAAATGCTCCTCCAAAGCATTCCATATATCACTTTCACTTTAGAGTCCTCTGATATGAGGAAGCAAGTAGTCATTCACTGCGATATAGATAATGCTCCTTGTTTGAGCATCCTTCTTCATCCAAACCTTCAAGTCTGCAAGCTCCTCCCTAGTTGGAACACTAGGATCTTTAAATTCTAGCTTCTCTTCTTCTCCTATGATGTATCCCATTAGATCTTTGCTCATAAGATGAGCTTCCATCCTCATAGACCAAGCTGGATAACTCTCTCTATCCAATTTTTCAATTTGGAGACTACCCCCTATTCTTTCTTCACCTATACTATCAAATCTTCAACCTTATGAGTAATGAATGTACCTTTACTTCTAGATTTACTCCTTCTGATTCTTTCGATTGCTCTCGTGTGTCTCCCTTTGGCTTTTTCTTCACACTTTGTCCTTTTGATTCTCTAGATATTGAATTTTGTATATCTGCAATAGTCGAGGTGTTCTTTTCCTGCTATTTTGATAGAAGATTCTCTGATACTATTCATCAAGAAGTTTAATCTCCAAAAGACAAGCTATACTTGAATTTCAAACACCTCTATATCAAGTATAACTCAAAAACTCCTTCAATTTTGGAAATCTTTACCAAATTATGAAAAATCATTTCCTTTTGTGAATTATGCCTTCACTCAAAAAAGTCTGCCTCACAAAAGACACTCATTGACTGATGAAATGATTAAATTTTTCTATGAAAATTTGACACAACATTCTTCTAATGCTTCTGCAGCTATTTCTAGTGAAAGTTCTTCAAAAGGACTTACAAAACTGTTGGAGTTAGACATCCGTGAAAGCACGCAAACAGCACAAGGAAGAAGAAGCAGCTTGGAGCACAAAACACAATATTGAATGGATTATTAGGAGAATGTACAAAGATAAGTAGCCCATTAGGGCAATAGGTGTATATACAAGATAGGGAAAAAAAAACCTCCTAAACAGGGAAAAAAGTGCCCTAGTGGTCCTAGAGTGTTCACACACATCACTACCTAAATATATCAACAAATCCCCCCCTGGGAGTGATGCGGTGAACAAGTAGTTGGCACTCATGTATAAGGAAGTGCCAAGCTATGTGTAAATCACTCCACAAAAGGAAGTAAGCCTAAAGCTTTGCAGAAAGCTTCAAACTTCTCCCTAGGCAGAGCCTTCGTGAAAAGGTTTGCAATGTTCTCTTGCATGGGCACATATGCCAAGCTGATCTCCCCAGCAGAGAACCTCTCCCTGACATAATGATAATGCACCTCAATGTGCTTAGTGGGAGCATGGAACAGAGGGTTCCTCGCCACTACCAATGCATTGTGACTGTCAGTGAAGATGGTGGTGGTAGAAGACTGACCAACACCCAAATCAACCATAAGGCATCTGAGCCACACACACTCAATAGTCACTGTGAAAGATGCCCTATACTCAGCCTCACAACTGGAAGTGGCCATAGTAGGTTGCTTCTTGCTCAACCAAGATATACATGAGCTACCAAGCATGAAGCAAAAGCCACTAGTGGACACGAGTGTCATAACTACCAGCCCAGTCAGAGTAAAAAAAAGCATGCAAATCTGGCAGTAGTGATCCCCCCTTGGGATAAAAAAACCCAAGTAGCCGAGTACCACGCAAGTAGTGAAAGATGCACTTAACCGCTTGCCAATGCTTGACTTTTGGGCAACGCATAAACCTGCTCATCTATGAGATAGCAAATTGAATATCTGGCTGAGTAATGCATAAGTAAATCAAGCATCCAATAGCTTTCTGATAGAGAACAACATCAAATGCATCTCCACCATCCTGAAGACTCAATCGTGAACCTGTCTCCATAGGACTAGTAATAGGTTTACAGTCTTCAAGGCCGAAATGTTGCAATAATGTGTCAATATATTTCGTTTGACACAAAGCCATTCGACCATCAATGTGCATGAACCGAATGCCCAAACACTGATGCAAATGCTCCAAATTAGACATCTCAAATGAGGCATGCAAATCAGCCTTAAAATCAGCAATATGCCTCTCATAAGTACCAGTGACAACATGTCATCAACATAAACCACAATGATTAGAAGTACATCATTAGCATGCTTAACATATAAGGTGCTTTTAGTTGGACTGTTCTCAAAACCATGTGCAATCAGATAGGCATGTATCTTCTCATACCAAGCACGTGGTGCTTGCTTTAAACCATATAATGCCTTCTTTAACCTGCACACCTGGTTTTCATGCCCTTTCTACACAAAGCCACGGGGCTGAAAAACATTCACTTCTTCATGCAAGTCACCATTCAGAAATGCAGTTTTAATGTCCAATTGATGTACATTCCAACCATGATGGGCTGCAAGTGCACAGATGCTCTGAACAAGAGTCATATGGCATGTAGGTGCAAAGGTCTCATCAAAATCAATGCCTCTTTCCTATGCATAACCCTTTGCAATAAGCTGAGCCTTATACCTTTCAACTGTACCATCAAGCTTATGCTTTAGCTTGTATACCCACTTAGTCCCAATGGCCTTCTTGCCAGGAGGCAAGTCACATAAAGACCAAATACCATTCTTCGTTATAGCATCATATTCAAATTGCATAGTAGCCATCCAATTTTCTGAATTTTGTGCTTCATCAAACGAAACAGGCTCATTCTCATCAATGTCTCCTTAGTACATGAAAGATGGCTGAATAACATCTTCCATAAAAACATCACGGCTAACCAGAATGCATTTAGTCTGTGGATGATATAGACAATAGCCTTTACTTTTAGAACTGTACCCAACAAAAATACATTTTACTGCTTTATCATCCAATTTTCTATGATGTTGTTCAGGCACTAATGCATATGCCAAACAACCAAAAACACGTAGATGTGCAACAGATGGCTTGCAATCATGCCAAGCCTCATATGGAGTGATAGAATGCAACACTTTAGTGGGACACCTATTAAGTGCATATGTTGCACACATGACAACCTCAAGTCAGAAACTATGTGGTAAAGCCTGACTCTTGACCATACACCTCACCATCTCCATGAGTGACTTGTTCTTTCATTCAGCAACTCCATTCTGTTGAGGTATATACGACATTGTACACTGGTGTTTTATCCCACGTTCAGCAAAAAATGCATTAAAATCAAAAGACATATATTCCCCCCTCGATCAAAACGGAGGGTGCCCATTTTACATGCTGATAGATTTTCAGCCAAAACCAAAAACTCTTTGAAGCACATGAACAATTCAGACTTTGCCTTCAATGGATATACCCATGCATGCATGGAAAAATCATCGATGAAAGTCATGAAGTAAAGATAATTTCCAAAAGAACGTGTCTGCATAGGACCACTTACATCACTATGTACAAGCTGCAATTTCTCAATAGCCCAAACTGAACCATCTTTTGGAAAGGAGCAATGCTGCATTTTGCCCAAAATACAGCCTTCACAAACATGTTTTTCGGGTGCCTTAAGTTTGGGCAAAGAGGACACCATTTCAGATTTCTACAAGCATAGCAAACTAGCAAAATTCGAATGACCAAAGCGTGCATGCCAAAGCTTTGCATCTGATATAGCCTGAGAATCATGTACTACACGTGCCAAATCATTTACAGATCTTTCATAGTCTATGAGCTTATACAACCCACGAAATAAAATGTCACAAGCAATAATCACATCGCCATTTGACAGATCATGAACTGTACATCTATCGTCAACAAATTTCACAACCAAGCCAATCTTTGCTATGTTACACTTATGTGTTCCTCGAGTAGCTTTGATGTGAACCTTTTCCCTATACATGGGCACTTTTTACTCTAGTGCTGGCTAGAGGTTTTTTCCCCATGTTACCACATACTTGATACTCTCATATGTGGTGGTACTTTGTACTTAGGGATATTATTCATCTCTTACTTCAGTGTAGTTCATTGTTAATAGAGAGAGCTATTCCAGCCATCATCTTCTCCGTGTGTCTTGCTGTGTTTGTGCTCCTTGTGTGTGCTTCTCGTGTGTCTCTCATACTTCTGCACACACCCAATAGTGGTATCAGAGCAGGTTCAACTTCTTCTCAAGTTTTGGTTTTTCACGTCGCGGCACGCATGCACTTTTAACCGTGCAAATCAACTTCGAAGCATAGATTGCCAAAGCTAGACTTCATGTACACTTTGTTGATGATAAGTGTATGGTTCATGATTTCAGCAATGGCAATGTTATTGCGATGCCCGGTACATTATGTAATGGTTTCTATCGCATGGATGCATACAAGAGGGCTGCCTCGAATGCCTTGGTTGCTCATACTTCTTCCATGGCTGAAATGGAGCTTTGGCATGGTCGTTTTGGTCACTTGAACTTCAATAGTTTGCTTTACTTGCAAAAGAAAGATATGGTTATTGGTTTGTCTACACTTGAGTCCATTGAAAAGCATGCATGTGAAGGTTGCATTCTTGGAAAAATGCATCGTGCTTATTTTCCAAAAGACGGTCATACACACACTACAAGAAAATTGCAGCTTGTTCATAGTGATGTATGTGGTCCCATCAAGATTCCATCTTTTGGAAAACATGTATATTTTGTTACCTTCATTGATGATGCTACTCGCCATACATGGGTGTATCCTATGAAAGCAAAGAATGAGGTATTTTCTTGCTTCAAAGCATTTTTAGCTATGGCTGAAAATTTTTGACTCTATGCACGGATCGTGGTGGTGAGTACATGTCACATGAGTTTAATGCTTTTCTTCATGAAAGAGTTTTCAAACCAATGTACGGTGCCATATACACCTCAGCAAAATGGTGTTGCCGAGCATAAAAATAGAACTCTACTTGAAATGGCACGATGTAGTGGTTAAAGGAAAGCATCTTCCTGATAAGTTTTCGATGGAAGCAGTCATGTGTGCAAACTATGTGTTGAATCACTGCCCTAAAAAAGCATTGAGAGTCATCACTCCTTATGAGGCTTGGAATGGTCATAAGCCTATGGTTAGTCATATGTGTGTGTTTGGTTGTTTGGCATATGCTCTTGTGCATAACAACAACGTCACAAACTTGATGACAAGGCAAAGAAATGTATATTTGTTGGTTATAGTGCTGAAAGTAAGGGATATTGTTTGTACCACCCATTGACGAACACAATTATTGTGAGTTGAGATGTGGTATTTGCTGAAAATTCAGTTTTCCCTCTACTTGAATGAAAAAAACAGCCAACAGTTAGCTCACAAGATGTGTTTGATAAACTCATGCCTTTGTTCCAAATGGTGCGTTTGACTATGGCCATGTAGACCACCCAACTGAGGTTCAAAGGGCTAAAAAATTCCAACAAAATAGGGCTGAAAATATAGAGAATTTCCAGCCAAATATGGCTAAAAAATTTCAACCAAAAATTGTCAAAACTGTTGGAAATTTCCAGCCACATATGGCTGACTATTTGCATCAAAATATGGCTGAAAATGAGTATGAAATTCAACCCATGCATGACGTACATGTTGAATATGTATTACATAATGACCACATGTCTATCAAGAGTGCACAATCTATGCCAAAGTGGCTAAAACAAACTTTGCAGGACAACAAAATGAGTGCACCTTTACTTGGTAGAACAAGATCAAGCTCTCACCATGCATCAAGTAATTTTGTGGAGTATTCTCTTATTGCTACAGCATGTAATGAAGAGCCACTTTCTTTTGAAGATGCATATGATGATCCATAATGAATGAGTGCTATGCAATTAGAAATGGATTCCATACATAAGAATGGTACTTGGGAGTTATGTGAATTGCCAAAAGGAAAGAATGCCATTGGTACAAAGTGGGTTTCAAAGATTAAGAGAAAAATCTGATGGTAGCATTGATCGCTACAAAGTTAGATTGGTTGCAAAGGATATGCGCAACAATATGGCATTGACTATGAGGAAACTTTTGCATCTAATTCACGCATGACTACCATTTGTACCGTGGTTGCATTGGCTGCCCATCGAGGTTGGAAACTGCATCAATTGGACATAAAAACAGCCTTCTTGAATGGTGATTTGCAAGAACAGGTTTATGTGAAGCAACCTCCTAGATTTGCTATGAAAGAGAAAGAGCATATGGTTTGTCACTTGCATAAAGCCTTGTATGGTCTCAAGCAAGCTCCACATGCATTGTATGACAAAATCCATAAGCACTTGATCGCTCTTGGCTTCATATGTAGTCTGATTGAAAGCACACTCTATGTACGCAAAAATGGGGCTGATCTTATAGTGCTTGTTCTTTATGTCGATGACATACTCTTATCTAGGTCATGTGATGCAAAACTTGACATTCTTTTTGATGTCACTTATCTTGGTCTTTTGAGCTACTATCTTGGCATCCAATTTGTATCCATTGAGGGGGGAATTGTTATGCATCAAGCAAAGTATGTTGAAAAACTACTTCAACATTTTGACTCTGAGGATTGCAAGCTAGTTTCCACACCAATTGAGACAGGATTCAGGTTCTCAGTTGAGGATTCGAGTGATGCATTTGACACTTCTCTTTATCAGCAAGGTGTGGGATGTCTTATATATGCATGCAACACAAGGCCGGACATACATTGTGCAGTTTCCCAATTGAGTCGATTCATGCATAGCCCTGGCACTAAGCATTGGCAAGCGGTGAAACATGTGTTTAGATATCTTCAAGGCTCTTTGCGCTTAGGTCTCTTTTATGGCAGAGATATTCAGCCATGCTTCCATGCTTTTACAAATAGTGATTGGGCTGGTTGTTATGATACTCGCGTGTCCACAAGTGGTTATTGCTTTTTCCTTGGAGACTCATGCATATATTGGTTGAGTAAGAAGCAACCTACAGTGGTGACATTGAGTTGTGAAGCTGATACAGGGCAATTTTCACTACTACAGTGGAGTGTATATGGCTGATACACCTATTGATGGATCTTTGCATTAAGATTGATGCTGGTACGCATATTCTCATAGATAGTCAGAGTGCTTTGGCTATTGCACGAAACCAAGTGTTTCATGCATGGACCAAACATATTGAGGTGCATTATCACTATGTGTGAGAGCGCCTTCATGCAGGAGATATTGATTTGGTATATGTGCCTACACAAGATAATGTGGCAAACATATTCACCAAAGCTCTTCCACAGGAAAAGTTTGAAGCTTTTCGCAAAGCTTTTGGCTTATTACCTTGTGGGGGCTGATGTTTCACTCCCTGTATGTGTTCACATCATTCCCTCTAGGGGGGTTTGTTACACTTATGTGTTCCTCGAGTAGCTTTGATGTGAACCTTTTCCCTATATATGGGCACTTTTTACTCTAGTGCTGGCTAGAGGTTTTTTCCCCATGTTACCACATACTTGATACTCTCATATGTGGTGGTACTTTGTACTTAGGGATATTATTCAAATCTTACTTCAGTTCAGTTCATTGTTAATAGAGAGAGCTATTCCATCCATCATCTTCTCCGTGTGTCTTGCTGCGTTTGTGCTCCTTGTGTGTGCTTCTCGTGTGTCTCTTGCACTTTTGCACACACCCAATAGGCTAATGTAGAAACTGATAACAGATTCTTCTTGATCCCTCGCACAAACAAAGCATCTAACAAAGTGAAAGAACTACCGTCAACAATAGTCGAAATGATCTTACCAACTCCCATAACAGGATAAGAGGAGTTGTTCACGCATGTAACAGTATTCCCTATAGGGGCAGGCTCCATTGAAGAGAAGAAACTTCTGTGCGAGGTAATATGTTTGGTCGCCCCACTATCAAAGTACCAAACATTTGAGTCTACTGTAGACATGCACTACTCATGAGAAGAAGGGTCAAAACTACAAACAATAGTCAACGCCTATTCTTCTTCCTACACAAGATTAGCAGACTCAGTTTTTGGTGTAGAGGCCTCTACAACAACCATTCCAACCTCTTTCTTCTTTGCCTCTTTAGCAGCTAGTTTTGGATAGTTCTTTATGATATGATCATTTCCTTTACAGCACTTGCAAAAAAGTTTTTGCTTTTCTGATTTCTTATCATCTTTGTCTCCCCTCTTCGATTGTGCAAAATTAGCAAATTTTTGCTTACTAGTTGAAGAGCTCCATTTTCCCTTTCCCTTCTAACTAGCCACGAAACCTTGATCTGCAACACACCTAATGGACCTATTCTGCTTGGACTAATCCTCCTGCAATAGAATAGAGACTAACTCCTCAAATGAAAAGGCATTTGGATTGCCTTTCATCATCAACCAAAGAGTAGAGGCAAAACTCTGATATGAATCAGGAAGACCATCCAGAACGGTCTGCACAAGTGAGCTATCTGGTATAACCTCATCAGCAAAAATCAACTGTTCCTTCAAGTCTTTGATCTTTGTTAGAAAACTGTCCATAGAGTCACCTTCATTCATGTGCTCACTCTCCAACTGTTTTTGGAGGTAAGCAACATGAGCCTCATTCCTAGCTTGGTACAATGTGGTAAGTGTATCCCAAGCATCCTTAGCTGTTCTGTAAGAGTGAATGTGAGGAATAATGACACGTTTCAGAGACAAAGCTATCAATGCATGTGCATGGGCATCTCTGCCATCCCAATGAAATCTGCTCTATAGTAGGTGCAACAAAAACTGCAGCAGGATCAGGAATATGCAAAATATCATCATCTTTGACACCTTCTGCATCAGCTTCACTACCTACTATTGTAATAGTTGCAAGTGTGATAGGACGTATTTCAACACCCTGCACAATGTTCCAAAGTCCTTTTGCAACCAATACATGTCGCATCATATAAGCCCACAATCGATAGTTGGTACCCTCCAACTTATCCTCAATAGCCACCATACAAAATACATCACTGCTTTCAACCATGGCTAGTGACTAAAATACCTTGATGCAAAAAATTGACTGTATCTCAAAACGTTGAATGAAACTGCCCATACGAGTTTTGCTAAACTTGTCGTAGACTTTGAGATGCTTATATTGGTGAACAAAAACATGTATATACCTTTGACACAAAAAGATGAAATAGCCTGCAGAAGCACTACGATGTGCATTCGAAGACCGAAACGAGATCAGATTTTGATTTCAGCACCACAAAGCGATTCTGTTTTGATATCTGAAACACCTTGAGTATGCTCACCAAATTTCATGCGAATTTGAGACTACAACCAGAGAGATGTAGACAACACCGTAGATGAAGCGGCAACCTGCTCTGATACCAATTGTTGGAGTTAGACGTCTGCGGAAGCACGTGAACAACATAAGGAAGAAGAAGAAGAATCTTGGAGCACAACACACAATAGTAAATATATTACTAGAGAATGTACAAAGATAAGTAGCCCATTAGGGAAATAGGCGTATATACAAGCCAGGGGAAAAGAACCTCCCAAAGAGGGAAAAAAGTGCCACGATAGTCCTAGAGTGTTCACACACATCACTACCTAAATATACCAACAAAAACTTCAGATTTACTCAATAAGTAAACCTATGTCAAATAGGCTTTCTCTACAAGCGACTTTCATATATGCAACTTTAAAGACATAGTTCTCACAAGCTAGACCCATTTTGATCAAATGCTTTTAGACATACAATTCTTACCTTCAAATTAAATTTTGAATGCTTACTTGGCCAAAAGTTTACACTATAGATTGAGATCTAATCAAATATTTGACCGTCAAGATCGCACCTATTTCAGGAGTCACTGATCACTTGTCACACATATGAATGTTCCTACAAATAACTCTCTCAACCTGATAAGAATTAGACTCTCAAAACTGGACCATAGATGCACCAACTATAGACTTAGACAGACACGAAAGGATTTCGCAATTGATTAAGCACAGAAGGAGAAATAATAAAAACATCGAGGTGCAACTTCTTGAAAACTTCTTCTATTCTGATAAGAAGTTCATCTGATGGATGTTACACATTCAAGTTATGATCTAATCATCTAATTCTCATCTAGTCTTCATCTCTCATATGTATCATGTCTATATACAAGTATATATATACATATGAGTGTGGATTCGACATTATTTCAAAGTATATGTGAATTATTTACAAGATTAATGTACATGTGTATAAAGATAATCTCTACTTGAACCTCCACTTTACTTCATACTTCAAGCTTCAACCTTTTCTTCATTTCTTCACTCCTAAACTTCATGTAATCATTAATTGATGATTGTCTTGCTCCAACAACTGAGCGCATTATTCTTGAGAAGGTTCATACTAGAGATAATGTTGCAGATGCTTTGGCTAAAGCTCTGCCACATGATAGCTTTCGACACTACTAGCACTTGATGGGGTTTACTTGATTCATGATCTTACACTGTCACTTGTGTACTATGTAACATGCCATCAAGTGGGAGGTATAGTTTGTATACTTACACTAAATTATTCTTTATCATTCTTCTTTTTCTCCCATAGTTACTTTGGCCATATTGGCCTTTAGTGGGAGAGTGTTACCGTTAATATCCATGTGAAAGGCCAAATGGCCACCGGTCACTTTTGTATATGTTCTTTAATAAAACATATAGTGGCTTGGTTAGCCACAAAATATAAGTTCAATTAGGATTTGTAATACCTAAGAAGTCTGTGTTTGTGCTCCTATGCATTGTGTTTTGCCACGTATTCTATAGCCTTTGTGAGGAGTACCGTGTGTGGCACTTAGAGCTCCATTTTTTACTTTGAGGATATCATTGTGGAGCTCTCAAGAAGGAGATTGCACTATGGTGCATTTCCATTGAATTACTTTAGTGTCTTGGAGGGCTTCTTCCGATTCAGCTTCGGTGATAGGGGATGGTTGAGCTAGAGTTGCTTTCGGAATTGTCTGAGCTCGTTTAGCCAATGGGGTTGTGGCTACCTCATCAATATCTCTCATTCTCTTTGAGCCTCTCATAGTAGGTTGAGTACTTGTAACAACCTCTTCAAAAAAAGGTACATTGG
This sequence comes from Ceratopteris richardii, assembly GCA_020310875.1. Lineage (NCBI taxonomy): Eukaryota > Viridiplantae > Streptophyta > Polypodiopsida > Polypodiales > Pteridaceae > Ceratopteris > Ceratopteris richardii. The sequence goes on from CM035412.1 coordinate 157,575,866, forward strand.
CTGATTTGACATACCTCACCATTTCCAATGTAGATGGCATTTCCCTTAAATAACCACGGATATTCAATGCATGTTAGATCAATATTCTCAAGGCAGTGCTGTCATTCAAGTATTTCATGATGCCCCATTGTTTTTTTTGCGTTGAATAATATTTCTTAGACATAAGGAGTTAGGTTGATCTGGTTCCAGATCTCTTTTATCATGTGAGACAGTAGCTATATACCTATGCATGTTTGGGAAGCAAAAGTGTTGATACACTAAGCATACTTCCTCATCAATGTTAGTTCAATTAATGTCCAAAAAAATTATCTTCTTTGCCTCATGGCTTTCATCATTTTGATCAATAATGTTGTCCTTGGTCCATCAGAATGCTTCTTTGATAAGTTCATGATCTTGTTTGCAAATTTCCTTGTAGGTCCATGACTTTAGCCTCATGTACTAAAGGCTTATCTGTAGCGAGATGCACTCTGTTCATTACTTGAGTGCATGTTTCAAAAATTTCTATTCCATGCCATTTTCATGCAGAATCCAAGTATGATAACAAAATTTACTTCTCTTGAGCAAAAGCCAATGATGTAGTAATGTTAAAAGAGAATAATTTCTCTAATCCAAGAAAATATCTTCAAACCGACTTATAAACTCATCAATGATCTCACATACAAGTCTCAAATCATCCTAAAAATGAATAACCAAGTAAAGAACGCCCTAAAAGTCACGCAAGACACCATGCAAAGGTATCAAAATGAGGAAGGAGGATGACAACCAAAGGAGGAGCCCTCTATTCTCAAAGAAGAAACTATACAAATGACATGGTGTCCCCAGAGTCTTCTCTATCTTAACTTATATATTGCTTTCAATGAACTACATTTTCAACTTCTAGAACCCTTCATTATTATCTCTAGTTATCTAATGACTTGATGTCCTCATCAAAATGTATATAGAGGCTTTGGCTGACCACTTTTAGCGTTTCTTCTTTCTACTTTACACTTGTTAAAGCTTGATGTATTTTTGTCCTTCTTCTAAATTGATATCATTGATAAGTTCTACCATTGATTTTATCCAAGTCACTCATGCTTCTAGAGCATCCATTGTGTTTTTGCTTTAATATTCCAAAACTATATTCTCGTATGCTATCATTCTCATGTCAGGACCTACAGAGACTCTGCCAAAAATCTTTGATTCCTATTCAAAAAAATCCGGTGTAAAAGCATCTTCAAATGTCTAAAGATAGATGCTTTGCAAAAATATGACTCAAGTAAAATATGACATCAGGCATTGCTTATCCAAAGCTTCACTCATATAAAAAATTAATGTATTTATTCCTGAGTGAGCCCAAAAATTTCATGGTCCTAATGTTGACCTCTATGAAGCCTTCCAGACATTGTTTGATCATCTTGAGAATTCTGACTTGTATTATTATGGTATAATCATGTACATCTTGCATATCATTTATGAATGTATCCCATGTATTGAGAATGTATGAATTTGTTGGCCATCGAACCCTTGGTGGACTAGATAACTTGGCAAGATATAGCCAGGTCTTGGAAATCTATTTGCCTCTTCTTCTTTCCAAGAAATGAGGTCAATTTCTCCTTCTAGCACATGGACAATATAACACATTGAGCCTGAAGCTCATGGGTGCCTCTATCCATACATGCTTGCATTCATTGTGTTTTGCCAAAATTTTCTCCTTCAACTCGGATTTACTTTGTGGGAAAATTCCTTTGTTAGTACAAAATAACTATCTAAGTACTCCAAAAATGAATCTAGTTCTTTGTCAATTGCACTTATCTGATTTTCTTTGATGTATTCTTGTAGGTAAGGCAAGGGCACATCTAAGATGTCTGATAAGCCTAAGATAGAAGTGTAATAACTTAGTTGCACAATTAAAGTATTGCTTAAATGGATGTTATGTAATTCGGCTAATTTGGATAGTTAGTGCATCAAATTATGCTTAATCCAATTCTCTTATAAGTAGGCACAATCGGATGTACCTGAAAGTCACGTGACTTAGTAGTTGTATGTCGTGTGTACTAGTGGTTATCATCTATTAAAATATGATGTTGTACTTCTGCAAGAGAGATAGAGAGAGAATTTGTGTTAGAGAATATTGAAGGAAGAGAAACAATGAAAAATTGTATGATGACTCTCTCCATAATCTATCAAGAATATATGGTGTTTTCCATTGTTGTCTCATTTCTGTTCAGCATGTTTTGTATCATTGTGTTTTTTACTAGTCTAATTATTGAAGTAGTATGCTCTACAAATTAGAACATCAATTTTTTGCTATGTGCTCTACTTGATGTTGTTGAACCCCAACACATTTGTGTGATCCTGCTAATCTTGTTGAGTATGACACAAGAAATGAATGATAGAATGCGTATGTAAAGCTGGTAAAGTATAATACACATGGGATCATGCTCCTACCACTAAATTCGGATTATGGAATGAGCTCGAATGTGGTACAATATGCTAGAAGACCAAAAAACTCAAGAAACTGTTGAGGACCAAGAAGGTGAAGGTTCTGTTGCATCCAAATCAAGGTCGATGGGAGGATATTTAGGCGAGTTGATCCTAACAAGAGGAATTGCAAGGATAAGAAGGCGACTCCAGTTTGACCCACTTGTAGGGACTACTAGAAAAGATCTTGGAGATCTCCAAAGCCAACCAATATGGTGCAACCACCACCTAACCCTAGACTCAAGGAAGCTAAATTCAAAGGAGGATCCAAAGAAGATTCAGATTGCCATGTTGCTCTATTTGAAATTAAATTGATAACCAATGGTTATACACCATTATATGGTGATGTTGTTAAATTGCAACAATTTGTGGTGACTTTGGGAGGTAAATTCATAAGTTGTTTTAGCTAGTATGGCATTGCACATTTTGCTATTGAGTTAATCTAAAAATGGATGCAGTATTAGTAGTTTAGCAAAGATACAAAATGAATCCAAAATTTTCAAAACATGTCAAGGAAGAAATAGATAAATTATTGGAGGTTGGGTTTATTAAGCCTATGAATCAACTAACATGGTTGTCACCAATAATTGTAGTGCCTACAAAGAATGGCAAGTAGAGAATATGTGTGGATTATGTGTGGATTACAGGAAAGTCAATGCAACAATAACAACAAATCCTTTTCCTATGCTATTTTTTGATGCAATACTTGATGCAATAGCTGGTCATGAAATGTATAGTTTTCTTGATGCTGTTTTAGGGTATAATCAGATCAATGTTGCTAAAGAGGATCAACGAGATCAACCTTTCTCTGTTTCAATAGCTTTAAAGTCTAGATGTCATGTTGCTGAGTGTCTAACTTTGTATGTATGTCTTGGCATTGTATATACTCTTTTAAAAGAATAGTTCTAAGCTTTGAACATTGATGTAGGGTCTAGATAAGCATTAATCACATGCTTGGCCACCACTTGGTGAGTGCAACTTAGTGCTTGACAGTTGGATATTATGATGAGGTCAGTAAAAATTTTGTAAGAAAGCATTGCAATGAGAATGGGCTTCCAAACATTCTCATGTTCCCTATTTTAACAAAGAAGCTAAGGCATGTGGTTGAGGACAAGATACTTGTGAAACTATCAGAAGCCACAATAATTAATCATGAATCTCATCAAGCTCTTTAGCAATGATGATGACTGGATATTAGATTTGTTCTCTGGAACAAGTAATCAAACGTTTATATGGATTTTTGAGTGAGAATGGTGGAAGCAGTCCTAATGCAATTTTTACCACATTGGTATGCTCATTGAAGATGTTCAGGGATTGCGTAGCAGCGGAGATTGATGATGCTCACATTAGTTTCATTTGAATGCATATAAATGGGCTGAATGAGTGTCTAGATGAATAACAAGAGATGGATAGAAAGCACATTGACAACATAGAGAGATCCCAACTTACCTCAAGGGAGCCAATTCCACCATTAGCAAATGAGCCTGGAAACATGATTGAGATGGAGGAGCTAAATACCTTGGAAAATGCTATTCAAGATGTACAAGAGGAGGAAGAGGAAAATGCTATTCAGCTCCTATTGTAGATTGAGCCATTGGATTCTTGTACGACATATATGTAACTCTTTTGAAACTTAATGTGAAGTTGGATTTATAACACCTAGTCTTGTGCTAGTTATATCATGTCTTTGTCTTTTGCCTTGGGTTTGCTTGTGCAAAAGTGATTATAATGTGATGCTATTTGTTTGCTTATCTCTTGCAAGTTGTATTTATTTAACAATTATGTATTGAAATGACTATACAATCCCCCCCCCCCCCCAATCTCTATATGTTTTATAGAGGTTTTTCTAACATCTATTTTATTGCTTGTAAGTAGAAGCTAAGTATTAGGTGAGTGACATCCCTACTTGATGTCAATATATGGGCTTTTTTTGTGTAAAGAAATAGCCCTCATGTAAGGTAATTTTGCTAACTTATCCCATTTTTTCCTTCAGTATGATTAGAGAAATCGGTTGAAGTATTACAAAAACAAAATTATCCTATTTTCAAGTTCAAATTGAATGATACATTTGCATCTTCATCAGAAAACTAGAAAGTACTCAAAATATGCATGCTTTTGTTGTTTCTATGCATTTGTCAAAGGAAGACATGACATAGTTCTCATTTTTTATGTCTCAATGTTAAGAGAATCTTCTTTGAATTGTGAGTATACATGCTCAACAAGTCTTGTTTTGTGCTTCTCTAAAGTACCAAAAGCCATGTACTTTAGCCCCCCATACCGACTTGGTGCCTATGTGTTTGCACTTAGGGGGTGGATCCCCTAGCTTCAAAATTTGATTATTTATTATATTATTATACTCCCTTTGCAAGGAAGCCCTTGAATTGGGATCATGAAGGGCCTTAGCATTCTCTTATTTTAGTTTTAATATACTGAAGCCAATCTTCAAACTTACAAAAAATGTGAGCATTGTCACGAAGCAAGTAGATCCATATGTTCTCAGTATAGTCTCTTACGAGTAACATGAAGTAGGAAGATCCACTCAAGGACTTTGTAGGCATCTTACTTTCACAAAATCAACCCTCTTTCTATCCAAAGGAAACTCTTCCTTTCCTTTACCGGATCATGGCCGCCTTCCTTTTGAGGCCAAATTCGAGAGAGAGTCCTTATTCCATGTTACCTCTTATTACCAGTTCAACGTCATATCTCCTCAAATTCATCACCTACATGATAAAGCTTCAAGCATTTTGCATGTCATGTTCATTGACTACTCAAAAACACTATCTCAGCTCCAAACTTCAATTGCGCACACATTCTAATCATGTTTATGTGGTTTTGGAAAATTCTAGGCATTCTAAAGAGGTTCAAATCTTTGGGCAATTACCTTGCACTACAAGCAGAGTTTCCAATGATATTCCTTTGTTAGTGCCTCTTTTCCTTCCTTCTTTAGGTGATGCCTCCTCTTCAGCTCAGTATTTGCCGAATGTCACTAGTCACCTCTCCATTGGATTTTATGTATTTCATTCCATGAATGCTCATGCCCATCGCAATCCTTACCTCTATACTTCACTTACTCCTCAGCACTTCACTTTACTTCCATCCCCTCCATTCCAAAAATGATCAGCATCACTCTTCCAATACTGCTTCTTTGTTGCCTTCTTAAATTTATTGCTAATCTTCTCTCTCCCTATCAACACTTCACCTTGGGTTCTCCATCCTTTGCAACCGACAAACAAAGGCCCAAAATGGTGTGACCATATAAAAGTGATGTAAAGAAACTAGCACTCTTTTCATTCTTCAAGCATTCATGAATTGCAAACAGTTTTATCCAAAGCCATTCCTACAAAGCATAGTATTAAATCATCTGTAGAATTCAAGAAGGATCACTGCTAAATTCTATGTGTGTACGCTTCCAATGTATTATAAAAAATAAGCCATAAAAATGAGCATTGAAAATCCAGAGGGTTACTTCCCTGGCAAAAAACAATCACTCAATCCTTTGTGACTTTCTTACTTTAATAGTATCAAACATGTCTGAATCCACAGTGTTTCCTTCTAAACAACTTTACAAGAACAAGATGACCTCCAGACATTCTTCAGAATTTTTGCCATGCTAAAATCCTAATTGAGTTAGCACATAAAAAACAAAAACATAAGTAAGTATTGCTCTTGTAGTGCTTCTGGTGATTGCATTCATTTATGATGTCACATCATACAATACATCATTTGATCATTGCCCAATCATACAAATCAAAATTGGCTAAGTTTAGGTACAGTTCCTCATTAGTGGGTTTAATAAAAAAGACATCTTCCCTACGATCCTGGTTATGAAGATCTTCAGACAAATGGAAAGTGATCATGCAACAATGCCTTTTCATCAAAAGATATTCAAGATGATCTAGATGCTTCAAAAATATTGTCAAGACTTATTCATATTGGAATGATGCTTGCAGTCAGGTGCACCATAACCCAAGGACACAACCTTAATTACTTCAGGCAAACCGTCCACCACTCACTCCATCCTGTGTATCCTATGACACAGGGTCCATACTACAGCTGTCTTTTCTAAAAGGCCACAAGTATTAAGATACCTTCTATACTTCAAGTGTTCTGGTAGATGCATTCGCCTCATGGTTTATCTTTCATAAGGCAAAATGGATTAGTGTTCCTTAGTCAACTAATTTTCTTTTATCAACCATAACATGGGTCATGAAGGACCCCTCAATTAGGGATGTCCCAGAGCTATGGATGCATGGAGAACCGATATTGCTTTTTCAACAACTATCAGAGCACCTTATCCTAAAAAACCTATGTATCTTGCACTAGACACATCCTTTAGGACAGAAACATGTTTTATATGCAACCTAAAGGGTAGACTTACGATGCACCTGGGTCCCATAGGCACCAACAAGCTTTGGAAAATTTTCCAAATAGCCATGAGGTATATAAAATTATGAAGCACTTGTTTGCCACCAACTCGTAAGTTAACACTATGTTGGACGGATACGTAAGGAGAAAAAAGTCACGAGTCCTCCCAAGTATTTTACCAATCTGAATTTCAAAGGGAAATAGAAGAGGAAGGAGCTGTAACAGAATATCTACAAATAGCTTCAAAGAGTCAAATGATATGTGGTCAATTTTAGGTGGAATCTTCATCTCACAACACCATTCCTTACACTGCTCTGATTGTGAGATTCTTCGAGCCTACACTGTGAGTAATCACTACAAATTCTGCAACAATACCTTCCCTTTCCATGGTTGAGATTACCAGGTTTGACACCATCCATCAGATGAACAACCACAAATATTCCAACGCAATCTAAGAGTCAGAAAAACTCCAAAGTGAGAGAAAACACCAAAGTTAGCATAAAAGTCCTACACTTCAGATGCGCAACCGACTCCATTTACCACTGTTAGTTGGTTTGATATGATCCTACATTCCTAGAATCACTTAAGAGTTATTGCCCACATTCCCCAGCATACCCTACTTCCTAGTTGTACATCTGTCAAATGTTAGGCAAAAAGTGCAAGGGGCTATCGTTGCTTCCTTAGAGAGAGCACCTGAGTGAGCAATGTCCTTTCAAATTTGTTCAATCTGATGAAGCTCCCACACATAGATAGTGAAACTGAGCTGTATAAAATACTGTGTAATAGACACCAATGTCTTAATTTCATTCATGATCAGAGTGACATAGAGAAGTAAACCTTCCTGTATAGGATCCAAGGGACTTTGAACATGACCGGATGATTTGACAAGGGACCTTCCCTCAACAAAGAGTTATCCAGCAACCAAGATAGAGCTATCATAAACACCACACACATCAAGTCGTCATAAGGGCATAACAACTTTGAAAATAACCACCGTGCATATAAATATTTTTTTTGGAAGAGCACTATAAGCTAGGACTTGCAAAAGCTTCCCTACTCATGTGTGGAGTGAAACATGCCATCATAGACAGACATAACACATATGGTTTCCCTTCTTTTGACCTGTTTAATAAAAAATCCATTTTTGTGGTCCTTAAGGTGTGTTGAAATGGATGCAATGCTTACACAGGGATGAGAAAAAGAACGAGACTGAAATAACCTCATATCATAATTCCCGGTTTGTAGGCGTGAGAGGAAATATGTGTATTTGACCATCCTTTCCCATAAAAACTTTACATGTGAACAAAAAGAAGCCATGTGCATTCATCGTTTGCCCAACCATAGGCATCTAGCCCCTACTTCATCAAATCATTATAACAAGAAATGAAAAATCAATAGAGTAAAACACAGTAGCATGTGAATTTAACTTGTGTAATTCCATATGTTAGCATCGTTTTTGTTCATAGTAAGACAGAACAGGACAATGTTTTGGCTATAGTATCACAGCTTGGTCGGACACACTAACAAGTATGAAGAGGAGAAAAGAACATCATATTGGACTTGTGTTTACAATAAGGTATTTTTCACAGTGAACATGCATTATACAATTATGGCTTAAAAACTTTCGAGAAATCGAAGATCCTTGGGAGAGCATGAATTTTGCCTTCCACGAAGATTCTGACTTCTGAGCTTCAGTCGTTTCACCCAATGAGTCTTTGCCGATGGTGCGTCACCTAGTATCGTGGAACCAAAGAGTCATGATGCACCCATCTTGATCTACTCTTCCACCTCTGCATGCCTTGAGTTTGAGAAGTGAGGGGGGAGAAGCTACCAGAGGCCAACCCAACAGTACTTTTGGCAAAAGGGGAGCTCAGAACCAATCAGCCAAAAAGGTATAAGGGAAACCAATCTTCATCATAGTATTCTATAGCACGACAGTATAGGTTTCCAATGATTTAATTCTTTGCAAAGATAGGTTCTTAAAAAAAAAGGGGCTCATGAAAAGCTCGACCCTTGCACACAGAAGGCCAGGAAATTATGACAGGTTGGCGAAGTCATTTGAACAGTACCTGTAATCGAGGGTTAGCAGCATCCCCGCTGCTAGTGAGTGGGGTAATAGCCATGAGAGGGAACTCATGAGGCGACCATTACACCCAACCCACATGCCTAGGAAGAAAGGAAGCTCCACCCAACCAACAACAACCTGTCCTGCATGCGGAGAGAGAAAAATCAGCTCAACCTCACAGAGTGAAGGGCCAAGAGGCCGTACAAAAGGGAAAGCCGACCACACTCAGCCTGCCAAGAACATAGAGTGAGCACCTCCAATATGTGATGAACGTGGAGTACGCAAACTTAATCCTGCCAGGAAAACTCCATGGGGAAGCTTGCACAGAGCTCCACCCCTCCGAGGTGAGGATGAAAGATGTGATACCAATGTGTGGGGAATCCGTGAGATGCACGACACCAAAAAGTTATGCAATGATAACACTCACCTGTAGCAGGAAAGGCGAGAAATTGCCATATGCGTGTGGAAGCGGGAGCAGAGAGAGCCTTTGGCAAGCAGCACGAGGAAATAGACTTCGCGGACACAGAGAAGCACACCTTCACCATAGCCAGGTATCACGGGGGAGGAGGAGGATGCTCGACCCCTAAGCCATGAATGAAAAGTGGAACCCAGAAGGGATCAACCCTAAACTACCGATGTAGAGAGAGATTAGGAGGGAGGGAGAGAACCACTCCCCCATCTACCCACGTTCGCGCAGACAGTAAGATAGTGGAGAGGAGTTAATGCCTCCCCTCCAACAAACTTCAATATTGAAACAGGTGTCAGACCTAAAGTTTATTCGTGCCAATATCAACTTTAATTAAGGGGTGCAAGACTAGAATCTTCATAGATTTCTCACCAATTATCTTTTCCGACTTGTTTTTTTTTTCTTGAAAATGAAAATGAGGGAGGGACAACAAGAAGACTAACCCTCCCCTCTTTCCAAGCAATCACTAGGAAAGGGGTGACAGAGGTGGAAAGTGATGCTTATGATGTGTGTGAGGAGGTGTGTATATGTGAGAGAGAAAGAGAGAAAAGGGGGTTGGGGGGTTTTTTTGTGCATCAAACAAAAGTGGAACTGAAACTACTTGTATTACATGAGAGCACGTTGACCAAAAGCTCCCCTCTTTACAAAAATGAGCTTCTATTTATAAGCTAAGCTCTATTCCCCATGTGTTCTTTTGAAAAGTAAAAAAGTGGATCTCTCTCTTACTATCATATCTTCTAGGATATTCCAAGATCATATGTGTAACAACCAAATCCCCAAAAAAGACCCGCGTGGGATTTTTCATGTGGATTCTCCTTAGAAGGGTAAAAAGAGGTGAAGTATTTGAGAGACCTCTTACTATGGTATAAGGAAATATTAAAAAGTGCTCTAGGAGAGTGTTCATATGTGACACTCAAGTATATACAAAAAAGGGTTATTCTCATGGTCTTAAGAAGGGTTCCTATGCACAATTGTGGATGTGTGCATACCCTACAACCCAACACATGGGTTGTAATTATATTGCACCTAACTATTCCTTCCTTTTCAGCCTTCGTGGCCTCACAAAACTTTTCCCATTTATATGCGAAGATTTACCAGCAAGTAGCTTCTTCACTTTTACTTGGACATGAACTTCAAATTACCATTTAATCCATAATTTAGTCTAATCACACATACTCACTTGCATTCTGTACATACCATCTAATCATTTTATGCAAGTACAAAAAGTAGATCAACAAACCATATAAACAATGCAAGTCAACTATGCCATGAATCCATATATATAATGCAAGACACATTAAAGATTTAGAGTTCATTAAATTAATGATATTGATAACTTTCCTTTTGTTTATCATGTGTCAACTACGAATTGCACAAACATCCATCCCATTTAGACATGTGAATTCTTCACATACACCAATTCGCATGCATCGTAAACAGAAGCAAGCATCAAGTTGTTCCACATAGCAAGATTTTATTTAGGTGAAACGCAAATGCATACAAATGAGCACTCAATGCAAGTAAATATAGTGGATTTTAGTCATGCCAAAAGTGAATTAATAAGATTTAAGTATATTATTAATTCAGCATGATTCAAGATATCACACTTCAATTAGACTATACATAATGAATGCTAAAACTTTACAACTTATCACTTGATAAACATTTTCAATTCAGAAGAACGACTTCATGCATATGTGTATCCCTACTAACTCAAGGGATTACTCCAAACCAACTCTACTATTAGCCCCTCTCCACTTATAGACACTTGATAGATATTCTTTGTTGAGTTATTTTTATTTTGATTTTGATCGATCCCCATGTAACATGTGTAGCTCTCTTCATCTCCAATCTTGTTATTTTTTATTTTTCTTTTTGTTTATTTTCCTTTTTCTTTTTTATTTGTTAGTGTTTCTATATGTTTGATACAGGTTGGATGTCAATTACGGTGTTGTAATAATTAGGTGCAGCCAGGACTCGATCTAGAGGAGAAGATCTAGCAAGGAACTAGTACCAAAATTTAGGGAGCCACTTCTAAACTTAGGTACTCATGCACACCGGCATATAGATTTACATGTTTCATTGCAATCCTTTACTAAGCTCTTCGCTCATGTTCTCGCTACTATATTAATATCCATTCCTATATAAAGCCTAAATCCCATGCAATCAAGTGGACACATTTGAATTAAATCTCTTCCCTACTCTATAGAATTTCATATTAATGTTCTACATATGCTACTCATGTAGTTATGCTAAAAAAAGGAAGAAATATGCATTAGAACTTGAAAAGAGATTTTAAAAGATTCCACCTCTTTATTTCCTTATATTTGAAAGGTTGGTTTGTCATCTTCCTATTTTTATTAGGTTTTGGTTCCTAAAATCACATACATAAAAGAAAACACTACATTCATCTCTTTAATCTCCTCAAATCATGATTGAACAAGTTTTTTTCTTCTTGTACTCCATCACTAAGGGAAATTGAGTTATATGTACAGGCTTTGATCCTTCTTTCTTTTACCTTCTTAGAAAAAAAACACATCAATTAGAATCTTAATCAAAATTGAATTTGATATTCTTTGTTTCAGAGAATATCTTTCGTTGTTTAACACTTTATTCATAATATATGGTTTGAACTTTCTTTTCACTATTTTTATCAATCTTTGTATTTTTTTATCAAACGTGCTATCGTGAACAAGCACCCACTCATCCTCATTAATCTTTTTTGGTGTCAACCTATGTGATTTATCAAATGCTCGTTTTTTTCCTCGTGAGATTATGAGTCTAGCCATAGCTTCGTTTTCCAAATTCCAATCTTCTTCTAATTAAAGATTTGTAAGGCCCGCTAGTCATCTTTTGAAATTTTATTTTTCGAGGGTGAAAAAGTCCAATCTACGGCATGCAATTCTATAGGAAAGAATGCTTTTTGGAAATATATCAGTTCTATCAACATGCACCTAGTCTTTCTTGTACAGGTCATTATATCTATGCATTATGAAAATGGAAGATATTCTGGTTATTTTCTTAACTTTCCATTGTAAGTTTTGAACAATGCTTCTATTATAGTAGGATGTCCTCGCTCAACCTTGCCATTGGCCTTGAGGATGTAGGAAGTTATGACCAACCAGAATGTTCTATATTTATCAATGAGGCCCTTTGCTTCATGTGCATCAAACTCACCTTTATCAGCTACTACCCTTTCAACATACGCAAACCTCTATAACATAACTGAAGCTATAATCCTAATGAGTTAATTGCCTTTGTACATTCACTTCGTAACACATTCAGTATTGTGTGTTGTGCTTCAAGCTTCTTCTTCTTCCTTGTGTTGTTAATGTGCTTCCACAAACCCCAAACTTCAACAATTGGTATCATAGAAGGTCGTTGCTTCATCTAGGGCATCATTGATACCTTCCGCTCATAGTCTCAAAATCACATGAGAATTGGTGATCATACTCAAGATGATTAGAAGTTCAAATCAGCTTCTCTACGTAGTGTCAAAATCATGATCTGAGCTCATTTCAGCCTTTGAAGGAACTAGTGCAATGCCTATGAAAACAATTTTTTCCTTTTGTGCCAAACATATATATAGGTTCACCAATACAAGCACCACAAGGTTTGCCAGAGATCTAGTAGAGCTCAAGAGGGTAGTTCTGTTCAAGCTTTGAAGATAGTCATTTTTTTGCATAAGGGTATTTTAATCAATAGACATGGTTGAAAGCAATGATGTATTTTGTATGTTGGTTGTTAAGGATTGATTGGATGGTGATAATAACCCATTATAGGCATATATGATGTGTCATGTGTTAATTTTAAAAGGACTATGGAATATTGTGTAGGGTGTTGAAAAACGACCTACTACACCTATAAATATTGTTATTGAAGGTGATGGAGATAGCTTTGTAGATGAATATCTTTGAATTCCTATTTGTGTTGTAGTTCTTGTTGCACCTACTACAAAGCAACTTCGTTGGGATGGCAAAGATGCTTAGGCATGTGCATTGATAGGTTTGTCTATCAAACATGCCTTTATCCCTTAAATTCAATCTTGCAAAACATCAAAGGATGTTTGTGATACACTTACAACTTTGAATTGGGCAAGAAATAAGGCTCATGTTGCTTACCTCCAAAAATAATTTGAAAGCATATAAGTGAAGGAGATTCTATGGACAGTTTCTTGATGAAGATCAAAGATTTGAAGGAGTAGTTGATTTCTAGAGATAAAGTCTTACCGAATAGTTTACTTGTGTAGATTGTTCTTAATGGTCTTCAAGATTCATATAAGATTTTTGCTTCTACTCTTCCATTGATGATGAGGGCAATCTAAATTCCTTAACATTTGAGGATTAAGTCTCTGTTTTATTGCAAGAAGATTAGTTCTGGTAGAACAGATCCATTATGCATGTTGTGGATCAAGCTTTTCTAGCTAGTCAAAAGGGAAAAGGTAAATGGGACTCATCTATTAGTAAGCAAAAATATGCTAATTTTGCATAATAAAAAAAAGAAGACAAAGATGAGAATAAATAAAAAAAAAGCAAAAATTTTTTGCATATACTGTCAAGGAAATGATCATGTCATGAAGAGTTTTCCAAATCTAGCTGCAAAAGAGGCCAAGAAAAAAGAGCTTGGAATGGTTGTTGTAGAGGCCTATACACCTAAAACAGTGGATGCTAATCTTGTGCCGAACAAAGAATGGACATTTACTAATGTTTGCACGTATGTCCCATCTTCTTAGGAACAATGTATGTCTCCATTAGACTTAGATGTTTGATACTTTGATAGTGGGGCAACAAAACATATTACCTTTTAGCATAGTTTCTTCAGTTCACTTGAGCATGCCCCTATAGATAATATTGTCATATGTGTCCTGTAATGGGAGTTAGTAAGATCATTTTGACTATTTTTGATGGTATTTCTTTCACATTGTCAAATGCTTTGTTTGTTCAAGGAATCAAATAAAATGTGTTATCAGTTTCAACATTCGCCAAGATTGCCTTAGTTGTGAAATTTTTTTATGATAGATGTATAGTTGATGATGTGTCAAATGGCGATGCTATTATTGCTTTTGGCATTTTATGCCTTGGGCTATATAAGCTCATAGATTATGCAAAATATGTGAATGATTCAGCATGTCCAGCTCAATATTCTCAACCTATGATGCAAATCTTTTGCATGCACACTTTGTTCATCTGAATTATGCTAGTTTGCTACACCTATAGGAATCTAAAATGGTGTCCTCTCTACCCAAACTTGAGCATCTTGTAAAGATGTTTGTGAAGGCTATATTTTGGTCAAAATGCAGCATTCCTCTTTCCCAAAAGATGGCTTAGTTTGAGTTATTCAAAAATTGTAGCATGTTCATAGTGATGTCTATGGTCCTATGGAGACACCCTCTTTTAAGAACTACTTTTACTTTGTGAATTTTGTTGATGATTTTTCTAAGCATGCATGGGTTTATCCACTGAAAGCAAAGTTTGAAGTGTTTATGGGTTTCCAACAGTTTGTGGTTTTGGCTAAAAATCTATCAGCATGTAAAATGGGCACCCTCCTCTCTCATCGACAAGGGTAATACATATCTTCTGATTTAATTGCATTTTTGGCTGAATGTGGGATACAAACTTAGTGTATAGTGTTGTATACACCTCAAGAGAATGGATTTTATGAAAGAAAGAATAGGTCTCTCATGGAGATGGTGAGGTGTATGGTCAAAAGTCAGGCTTTACCACATAGCTTCTTGCTTGAGGCTGTTATCTGTGTAGCATATGTACTTAATAGGTCTCCCACCAAAGCATTGTAATTTATCATTCCATATGAGGCTTGGCATGGTGGAAGCCATCTGTTTCTCATCGGTGTGTTTTTGGTTGTTTGGCATATGCATTAGTGCTTGAAT
The DNA here is from genome assembly GCA_020310875.1 of Ceratopteris richardii. NCBI lineage: Eukaryota > Viridiplantae > Streptophyta > Polypodiopsida > Polypodiales > Pteridaceae > Ceratopteris > Ceratopteris richardii. Next base: position 157,591,109 of record CM035412.1, read on the forward strand.
AACAACATAGGAAATTGGATGATAAAGCACTCAAATGTATTTTTGTTTATAGTTTTGCAAGCAAAGGCTATTGTCTGTGTCATCCACATACTAAATGCATTTTGGTTAGAAGTGATGTTGTTTTTGTGGAAGATTCAATTCAGCCATTAATTTCATGTACCAAGGAGACTTATGCTAGCTCTAGAGATGTGTATGATACTTTGCTACCTCATTTTAGAGGTGGATAGTCAAGTGCTAGTCCAAATGAGGTGATTTCTTAGATTTTATAGGTTTCATGTGATGATGTAGAACATTCCCTTTCTGATGGAGATTTACATGATGCACTTATTGATGAGAGGACTGATATAAAGGAGGCAAAACTTATGCCAAAATTGTTGGTGCACACTTTGCAAGATAGCAAATTAGACGCATCTCTATCCTATTGTACCGATTTAGGCTCTTGTATTGCTTCTTTTGCATCAAATTGCTATGCTATGGCTGACTCTAGTCTTTGTGATGAGAATGAGCCTATCTCATTTGATGAAGCACAAAATTTAGAAAATTGGATGGCTGTTATGCAATCAAAATATGATGCTGTTATGAGGAATGGTATATGGTCTTTATGGGATTTTCCTCTTGGCAAGAAGGCCATTGGGACTAAGTGGGTATACAAGTTGAAGGGTAAGCTTGATGGAACAATTGACAGGTTTAAGGCTAGGCTTGTTGCAAAAGGTTATTCTCAAGAAGTAAGCATTGATTTTGATGAGACCTTTGCTCCTTTTTTCTACTTGTGAGGCTGAGTATAGGGTGGCTTTCACAACGACTATTGAGTGTGTGTGGCTCAGATGCCTTATGCCTCATTTGGGTGTTGATGTTCCATGCTCGCACTAAGCACATTGAGAATGCACTATCATTATCTCAAGGAGAGGTTCTCTAATTGAGGGATCAATTTGGCATATGTGCCCACAAAGGAGAACACTGCAGACCTTTTCACAAAGGCTCTACCTAGGGAAAACTTTGAATCTTTCCACAAAACTTTATGCTTAGTTCATTTTATGGATTGATTCCACATACCTTGGCACTTCCTTATACATGAGTGCCAACTCCTTCCTTACTGAATCACTTGTAGGGGGGCTTTGTTGATATATTTGATAGTGATGTGTGTGAACACACTAGGACCATCGAGAGACTTTTTTCCCTCTTTAGGAGGTTTTTTCCCCTAGCTTGTGTATATGCCTATAACCCTAATGGGTTACTTATCTTTGTAAATTCTCTTAGTAATACATCCAATATTGTGTGTTGTGCTCCAAGCTTATTCTTCTTCTTCCTTCCATTGTTCATGTGCTTCCACAAACCTCGAACTCCAGCACTTAGAGCTCCTCCATCTATGTGATTGGTCAAATATTTCTTCACTGAAATTATATACCTTATACCATGAATCCCTATGGAAATGGTAAATACTTCTATTCGCCTTTTGTTCTAAATATTAAATGGATATATTGGATGCAATTAAACTCTCTGTTTCACAATCAAATGCACTTGGTAGGTCTTGGAGGTAGTCACGTAATTTTGAACATTGACATATATCCTAGGCCAAGAATATTTCTCTTTTATCTTATCATATGTCTCCTAGAAATATTTATGCCTAGCCTAAAGAATATCATGCATGCTAATCATCCCTTTCTCTCTTATCTCTTTTTTTTTCCTAACATTTGTTAGGGAACCTTTATCTTTCCTCTAGCATGTCTTCTCCAAAGTAAGAAATGTCTTAGGAATAAGTTATTTGACTTCTTTTGTATATTTTAAAACTTTATGAAGACATGGTTCTAAAATACTTGCCAATCGATCTCCATTTTTCATCATAATCACTTTCATCAAACTCTTTGTTACAAATTACTAACACCTCTTGAATATGCTCAAACTTTGTCTCATGTTATTCATCATGTATATGAGCCATACATTTGGTCTTCCCAAGTTTATACATAAACGTAGAATTAGTTGGTTTTATATGCACTTCATGAGTATATGTAGTATGTTCATGAGATGAAGCATAGAAATCAGAAACAATATTCTCATGAAGGAGATCATTGAAACTTCATCTTCATCTATTGTATGAGACAACATGCAACAAACAAATTATTATTTCCTACAATGTGCATAAATTTAGGATTTATAGTGTTGATGTAGGTTATCCATCTCAACATTTCTATACTAGAAATATTTCTAATAATGGTAAACAATTTATTTTCACCACAACCTTTGTACCAGTTATGTATTCTTGATCACTTTTCAGTGTTACAATCCCCCCCCCCCCCCCCCCCCCCCCCGCCCCCCACCCCCCCCCCCACAAGTTTGTGCTTGATGTGTGGATAGCCTTGCAAGGGCACATGAAAGACCTTGGCTTCAATTCTCAATAGCATTAACTCTCTTGGGGCATGGCTTTCTTCCTTATGGTCCACATATATTCCCCAAAATTAATAATTCTTGAACACCAAAGAATGCCTTCTCTTGTGCAAGACTAAGGTGGACTTCCTCAAGTCAAGTGAGAATGGAGACAAAACCATTCACATGGTGTATAGTAAGATTCTTGCATCCGTTCTCATCAAGAGCCATATCTTTTTACTTCTCTTCATATACTTTAATAGAAACATCATCCATGAAGATCATAGTCAAGTATGGAATAAACTCTTGGATTAATACATATCATTAATCATGTGATCCCCCTTTTTGTAAGGTACACATATGCACAAGTCCTAGTGGAGTTCTCATTGCCTTAAGATCACGACTCTTGAGATCAAACAAAAAACTGATCATAGAAGATATATAAATTCCCTATAAAATATATTGACCTTCCTATGAAAGTGTCCACCCAAGCACATCCTTAATTGGACCAATGCCCATATTAGATATAATTAATTTATTTGCTAGTTGAAGATCTTATATAAACTACAAAGAGCCATATTTCTTGAGGTGCTCTATGCCAACAATTAGAATAGGAAGCACTAGAAAGCTTAAGAATTCCCATTCCAACCTTATCATTAATTAAAGGAGTCACCTTTAAAACATATTCCTTTGGGAACAAAATGGAACGAGGATTCCATAGGACGTGGTAAATTCAATATTCTTATAGCAAAAATGGTGGGTGGATCTATACATCAAGATTCATGTAGCTCGAATGAAAAGGCTTTCCCATGTCTCAAGATCATCTCTAAAAGTATCTCCCTAGCTTGCGTATTGAGGAAGCCATCCATACTAATTTAAATCTACTTGAGAGATTCTTTCAAAAATCTATATCCTATGCTTCTTGCATCTCGTCATGATGGTTAATTCTTGGCTTTCTCCATCAATCTACTTCCTATTGGCTAACGTAGCAAGCACTACCATACACAATATGAAGCTTGGTATACTAGTCATCGTTGAGAGTATTTGATTGTACTTGCTATGTTTTAATACCAAGTGAAATAAGAAGAAACACGATGATAGATTAGAAGGATGTGTATTCATACTACATGAAGGGGGAAAAAATGTATATGGATGCTACAACCCCACAACCAAGGAGCTAATGGTATCAAGGGATGTTAGATTTCATAAGCTTTTACCTTGATATTCTTCAAATGTATATACATAGGAAAATAAAGATGATGAAGGAAGGACTTCAACAAGAAATGAGGAACCAAAAGAAAATGTTTCTTAGTGGACCAAAGGAATCAAGCTCAAGAAGAGACTAATCATGGACTGGAGAAAGTCCTACCTCAAGTCAATAAAGTGATGCAAGGAACAAAGGCAATATTAAGATTACAGAGATGGGACAAGATCAATATTTGTGGATAGAACTCAATGAAGACAATCATACAAAGAAAGGGAGACCTCAAATGCATATAAGAATCCAAACCAATAGAAAGGTGAAGTAAGAAGGTCTGACTTGGAAAGGCAGGGAATGGTGTTGTGGTCCCCGATGAGCCCCCCTATTATAAATGGAGCTCTCCTTGTTCAGAATGCCGTGCGAGGAAGGAGATAAGAGGTCGCCGGCTACCATTTCGGAGGGAAACTCACAGAGTTCGAAGCTTGAAAAATGTCCGCCCAGCCACGCATGACTCTCAAGATGATTCTCTCTCTTTCCAATTATGAGAATGACCCCCTTGGCTCTACACATGGGTGCCACATGGCACTCATGTGTGAGCCCATCTAAATGACTTAAAAGGTGGTTCACACCTCTATCAGGGGTTACTCATATATAACATTTCCTTCCCCTTAACTCCATTTTTGTCCTCAAAAATGGTATTGGAAGGTCCTATGAAAGAGATAATCAAAAGAGTAGTGCTCCCACTAAATCCCCATGTATAAAAACACATGGTCTTGTCTTCGTGTTGTTTCCCCATATCCTTCCCCTTAAGAAGACTCTTGGGAAGGTAGTCTAAAATTGGGAAACCGTCTCTGAAGGGTGCTAACCCGCTCCCACGTGGCACTATCTTCTGAACTATCTTTCCACTTGACTAGACACTCTTTATACAAGTGACTTCTCGTCCGTTTCTCTCGAGTGCGTAGTATGCTTTCAGGCTCATGTGGAGTAGATTAACAGCCTTTCATTGGGGAGACGAAAAGAAGCAAAGTATGGAGAAGTTGAAAGTGGCAATTGCTACAGCTCCACTTTTACACATAGCATATCCCAACAAACCATTTGTGGTTGAGACTGACGTGAGTGACTTTGCCATAGGAGTGGTTTTAGTACATGATTGTCAACCAGTAGCTTTTGAGAGTAAGAAACTAGAACTGGCTCAAAAGAATTACTGTGTCTATGAGAAGGAGTTGTATGCAATAGTCCATGATTTGAAGAAGTGTCCCGAGGAAGGAGATAAGAGGTCGCCGGCTACCATTTTGGAGGGAAACTCATGGAGTTCGAAGCTTGAAAAATGTCCGCCCAGCCACGCACGACTCTCAAGATGATTCTCTCTCTTTCCAATTATGAGAATGACCCCCTTGGCTCTACACATGTGTGCCACATGGCACTCATGTGTGAGCCCATTTAAATGACTTAAAAGGTGGTTCACACCTCTATCAGGGGTTACTCATATATAACAAATGGAAAGAGATTATGCAAGAGAATATTAAAGCTTTGGAGGACAAAAACACTTGGACATTGGTGCCAAGGAAGAAATACATGAATGTTATTGGAAATAAGTGAGTGTATAAGCTAAAGAAGCACTCAAATGGTCGCGTTGCTATGTATAAAGCAAGGCTTGTAGTTAAAGGTTTTTCTCAGACATATGGAGTGGACAATGAAAAGATATTTAATTTTGTACCAAAGATGAATAACATTAGAAAAACTATTGGAATTATTGCTAGCAAGCGTTGGAAGATGTACCTACTTGATGTGAATAATGCTTTCCTAAATTAAAAGCTAGAGGATGTGATCTACATGGATCAACCATTACAATATAAAGATAAAAGCAAAGGTGATTATGTTTCCATGTTAAAGAAGGAACCCCATCATTTGAGTAAGCCCAAAGGGCATGGAATCAAAGTCTTGTGGACTACTTCATCAGTTGTGGATATACACAAAGCACAACTAGTCCTTCATCATTCTACAAAATAGAAGGTCAAACATTGTTACCAAGATCTTATTTCATGTGCACACATAAGATATGGGTGTTGAAAACACATAGAACATAGATAGGCAAAGAGACAAGATAGTATGCAAGATTGGGTAGGATCTTCCCCCATGCACTCTATTTTGATAGAACCATTGAGTGCATGTATATATAGGATTTATCATTGTGCCAAAAATAGTAGTTACAATGAACTGGCTTCAAAAAGCAAACATGAAAGTAAAAAGTTGCTCTCTTTTATCCAGAGACTTTGCTTTTATTGACAAAAATGGTTGTCTATAACCATCCTTATCCTAACCACTACTTTTACTAATTGTTACTAGAATTAGAACCCTCTATGTGGGTCTATTTACAAATTATATATAAAATATCAATCTGATTATTCATGTCTCAACATATTCAAAATGCCTGCTCTTTCATGCCTTTCATGCCCTTAGGAAACTTCAAATGCTATATCAAAACACCAAAAAACATTAATAAATTAATAAATCTCACTCCAATAATTCTTCATACAAAAAATTCCATAATTGATAACATGCCTCTGAGTTGAAAAAGCAACTTACCTTAGTTGATAAAATAAAATAAACATGGATGGCGAGTCACATGTTCCATCATTGAACAAAATAAGCATGTTGCATGTAAAAACACATGCATGGAAATGTTCATGGAGGAGTCACATTAATGTGTATGTATATGTATGCAAAAATTAAATGTTCATAATGGGGTGTTAATGATGTTTTATGTATATATTGACATTCTTCAATAGAGTGATTTTTATACTTAACTAAATATGGACGGTATTGAGTACATTGCGTGTAGAAGTGACATCATATCAATTACTTTCTTAGGAACTAAGATTGCACATTGTTCTTCAATTTAAGGAAGGTCATCAAGAAGTGAGGTGAGTGGTAAAGTGCCTCTAAATGGTTTAAGTAAACTAATATGAAACGAGTTATGTATATTCCAGTGAGATGATCTCTAATCTGAATGAATTACCATTTATTTTTTGAATAATGTGAAATGGTTCATAATAATGTAGTGCAAGTTTAATTTTAGGATGTTGTAAAATATTATTTAGAAGTCTTTTAATAATATGTAACCATACAAGATCATTCCCCTTAAATTCCTTGGCTAATCTTTTTGTATTGAGATTACATGTATAACATTCTTGACTTTTCCTAATGTGCTTATGAGCATCACGAAGTATAGAAATGTGATCTTGGGCAATAGAAACAACCATTGGAATATCAGCTTCATTGAGTGTCATGGGAATGGGAGGCTTTTTACCATAAAAAAATTCATGCACGACCAATACTGGTGTTATTGTAGGCAAATTTGAAGCAATGGCAACTTGTCATCCCAATTAGTGGGACTATCTAATGAATAACAATGCAATAAATAAAAAATAGTACTATTTGTTGCCTCAAATTGTCCATTAATTTCTAGATGAAATGTAGAGCTTAAATCTAATTAGAACCAAACTCGTGAAATAAGGCAACCCAAAATTGATTACAAGAATGAACGTAATGATCAGATAACATTACTTTAGGGAGACCATGATTGGTAAAAATGCATTTAATGAATAATTTGACAGCTTGAGGAGCACACAAAGTTTTTCTACAAGGAATGATATATGCAAATTTGAGATTTGTTCCCATGGTTTTTTTGGAATGGGAAGGGGCATGAATAATCCAAATGGTTTAACATGATTAAAATACCATTTACACATTGACATTCAATGCATTGAGAAAAATATTGTGGGATATCGTTTTCCATGTGGGGCCAAAAGAAGAAATCTTTGCAAGTAGAAGTCGTGCTCTCTATGCCTTTGTGACCCATGTAAAATGGTTCATGCATTTCTTGGATTAAACAATCTTTAAAAGCTTGTGTACTACATGATCTATGTTGAAAATAAAGTAAGCAATGATGAAATGTATAATGTTCATCAGTTAAAGATACATAATTGTTGAAGTCATGGAATCAACGTAAAAAATACAAATCGAATGCATAAGTGGAAATCATATCCTGAAATGAATGAATTTGGATGGTAGAAATATTATGCAAAACAAGAGAATGTGAAGGAAAATGGCTAAGAGCATCAGCTACAACATTAGGTTTCCCAAGTTGATATTAGATCATGGGCTAGAAATTTTGAATGAATGAAGCCCATTCAAGATGTCGATCAGAGATTAAAGGTTGATTTAATAAATTCTTAATAGCTTGTTGATCGATTTTGATTAACACCTCGTATCCCATAAGGTAGTGTTTCCAAATGCATAGAGCATGCACAAATGCTAGTAATTCCTTATCACATGTACTATAATTCTTTTCTTAGGGCCTAAGCTTCCTGCTCTCAAATGCAATGGGATGGTCATTTTGCATTAAAACAACACCTATTCTTGAACCACAAGCATCAGTAACAACATGAAATGGTTGTGAAAAGTCATGTAACTCTAAAAGAGGTGCATGTGATAGCACATGTTTGAGTTTTTTGAAGGATTTTTGTTGGGTAATTCCCCGCAAATTTTATTTTATTTTTCAATAATAAGGTAAGAGGAAATGCTAAATACGAAAATTTTTGAACAAACTTCCTATAGAAACTAGCCAATCCAAGAAAAGAACATACATCATTGAGTGATTGAGGTGTAGGCCATTCTATTAGAGCTTTGATCTTTTTTGGATCGACATGCACACCTTCGCTTGAAATGATATATCCTAGATATTCTATCTTACATTGAAAGAATCAACTCTTTTCAAGATTAGTGTAAAGCGTGTTCTCTCATAGCAACTAAAAAATTATTTTGAGATGCTTTTTGTGCTCACTATCATTATTACTATAAATACATATATCATCAAAGAATACAAGACAAAAAGCTTGATAATAAAAAAAATGTTGTTTATCATTCGTGCAAATGTAGCAGGGGCATGTAAGTCCAAAGGGCATTATCAGAAATGCATAATGGCCAATTTGAGCCCTAAAAACAGTCTTAAGAATATCGCTATGTGTCATAGGTATCTGATCGTAACCGGATTTGAGATCAATTTTACGAAAGACAAGAGCTCCTTGTACTTCATCTAAGAGATCATCTATTCAAGGAATAGGGTATTTATTCTTTATTGTGATCTTGTTAAGGACTCTATAATCAATGCACTTTCTATAAGTTTTATTCTTCTTCTCTATTAGTAGAACCACTGCTCCAAATGGGGAAGAACTAGGCCCTATAAGTCCTTCATGGACTACGTCTTTAACTTGGTTCTCTATTTCCTTTTGGTGTAGTGGGCCATTGCCTTAAGGTGCTTTATGATGAGGAGAACTACCAAGAATTAATTTTATGCTATGGTCAAAGGATCCTCGAGATGGTGGTAGTCCAAACGGATAATTAGACATAAAACAATCCTTATAAGTAGTCATGAAAGGTTTATGTTCATGAGGAAGTGTATGAGTATAATCATTTATCACATCGACAAAAACAATGCATGAATTGTATCCTTTCCTAAATGCATGTTTTAATGGAGTATGATTAAACAATGGAAGTGGTTGGAAATCATGCCACGAAGACAAACTAATGATTTGGACTTTAAATTAAAAGTTAAAGGTATGTGTATGATAGTCAATGCGTGGGTTGTAATGATGAAAAAAGGGCATACCAAGTATAACACTCTAAGATTGCAAAGGTGCAATTAAATATGTTCATGCATCTACATATGGGCCTATGCTAATGGTAACATCTTGCACTTCTCTTGTTACATTATAATGGCTACCCTGAAATGTAGCTTTAACTTTCTACAAGGAAGGAAACATTTTTAATTTAAGTTCTTGCACTAATAAATGTAGTACATAAGATTGGGTGCAATCTCCCCCCCCCCACACTCTATTTGGAGAGGTCCACTGAGTGCATGTATTTATAGTATTTTTCATTATGTCAAAAATAGTGGTTACAATGAGGGAGCTTCAAAAAGCAAGTGTGAAAGTAAAAATTTTCCCTCTTTTATGAAGAGCCTTTACTTTTATTAACAAAAATCACAGTCTACAATGGTCCTTATCCTAACCACTACGTTTACTAATTTTTTCTAAAAACAAAATCCTCTATGTGGGTTTATTTACAAATTATATAAAATATGAATCAGATTATTGATGTTTGGACATATTCAAAATGTCCATGCCCTTTCATGCCTTTCCCGCCCTCACTAACCTTTAATTGCTATATCAAAACACCAAAAGGCATTAATAAATTAATAAATCTCACTCCAATATATCTTTATACAACACATTCCATAATTAATAAAAAATCATTTGTCTACATATGTGTGTATGTAGATGCTTTAACCATCATGGGTGATCATAAAGAAGGAATCAAAGACATGAAGGGAAGGCTTGGGAAGGAGTTCAAGTTCTCAGACCTTGGAGATCAAAGGTACTTTCTAGATATTGAAGTCATTTACAAAGAGAATATGACCTAGCTCATTCAAAGGAAATACAACTTGAATGTATTAAAGAAGTATGGAATTAGAGGTTGCAAACAATTGAGCAACACAAAGGGAGTCAATATAAAATTGACTTAAATTACTGGTAATGGGTTCAAGATGCACTCCTATACAGGTCTATAGTGGGCTCCTTGAACCATGGCGCTATCACAAGATAAGGTATTTTCTATCCTTTTGAAGATTATTTGCAGGTGAAAGCATATACAAATGCTAATTGGTTTGGATCCAAAGAAGATAGGAGAAGTACAAGCAGATACTCAATGATGCTAGACAAGAAGATCATCTCATGAATGGCTAAGAAGCGACCAAGAGTTGCCTTGTCCTCAACAAAAAGTGAATACTACGCATTAGCACAAGCTACTTGTGAATACATGTGGCTCAAGAAGCATATGGTTGAATTGAATTTCCATGTTATTTGATTTTGAATCATGTGTGACAACATGAGTAGTGTGTAACTATGTGCCAATCCTATGTTCCATGCTAGGTGCAAGCATATAGAGGTACACTATCACTACGTCATAGAAAAGGTGCTAGCTAAGGAAATATAGGTCCAGCACATAAGTGCAAAGGATCAATGTGCTGACATATTAACCAAAATAGTCGACACAACCAAGCTAATAAATTTTGAAAGAGACATTGTAATGATAGAATTTGGATGAAGACTTGAAGGTTGAAGCTGAGGGGGAGTGTTGGAAATCAAATGAAACCTTAGTAGTGCATGGACCACTTGTTTTTTTTGATAGCTGGAGGATCATGAATGAAGTAACCAACCACAAGCCCTCATGCATACAATTTGGATATGAATCCTCCTCATATCTCTCAATGATTCACCTATCACACTTAGGTGCGATGGATCCCATTTTCTAGGAAAAGAGCAACCTACCTTTTAGGGAATCTTTTCTAAGATGTATGTACACACCAAGTACTTTGAAGTGATGTGATCTCATAGGTTTTATCATTTTTAGAGTTTGAATGAGCCATTAGGTCCCTTTGCCAAGCAAGCCCTATAGTTTCTTGAGTATTTGCTGCCCACTTTACATAGCCATATCTCACTCTCTATTTTGGCATTCAAGGAGCTAAAAGTCACTAAGTGTGGAACAGAGTTTTTGCCTCATATCGTATCCATTTCCAACAAGTGGAGTTGAGTAGTTGGATTGTGGAGGACGTGGAAATGGGGCATTAAAATTAAAATTCATAAGAAAAGAAGGTTTAGCAAAAAGTTTTCATTGACGTGGTTATTGTAAATGGATTGACTTGGTTCTGGGCTATAATTCCTTCTCTACATCATAGGCAAAAGAGATAGATTTGTTGAGGATTGTAGGCCATAGTGTGTGAAGCTTGGATTGGATTCCCATCTCCAAACCATCTTCATATTTCCTCTACAAGGTATCCTCAGATACAACTCTAAACCAATAATAGATTTTGTCAAAACTGCTCTCTATAGGTAGTGATAGTGTCACCCTCCTTCCATGTAAAGGTTGTCCATGCACATCAAACATGTAAATGATATTGAGAAGGAAGAAAGGAATCCTTAACCTTATCTTGGAAATTCTTCCATGTAGTTAGAGGATCTGCACTATTATGCACGACATTCCACCAAAGTTGAGCTTTCCCTACTAAATCCTTAGTAGAAAATTTGAATTTTTCATTTTCAATATATGATTCATCAGAATAGAAATCCTCAAGTTGTGATAACCATGAAAGAACTAAAGGTCCATGCTTAGGCCATCAAATCGTATAATTTTTTAGTTTTTGACACCAATCTTGGAATGCATGCCATCAGCTTGAGTAGAGACAACAACTTTTACACCCTTTGCAAGGTTATCGTCTTTAGATTGCATCATGTGAAGTACTTCATCACATTGTTGGATCTCATTTTTGGCTCCTCGAAGTTCATACTTGCCTGCGTGGTAATTGAAGTAGAGGTGACTCACCAAAATCCTCCATGGTATTGGTAGGTTTCATGGATATATAGACAAAGGAACCCCCTTGTTGGATATGTGAAAACAATTTTGAGATTGATTGACTTTAAATGAAAAAGTAAGGGTGGTTTTGGGAATTGAAAAAGTATTAGAGAGATGCAAGTTGGGTTAAATATAAGAATAGAGAACTGGAGTGACAACACAAAGAAATAATGTAGTGGTAAAAAACTAGACTTGTGAAAGTGAGGTTGTGGGTCCAAATCCTCCCTCCTTAGTGATATAAGACTGCTCATTCCCACTCTTTAATTAAACGGTGTTTGTGCATATCCAATGGTTGCCAAGGAAGCCATGGGTAATAGGGAAGACAAACATGCCAAAGTTCTATGCCTTAGTCGACACCTTGGAGCAAACGTAGGTGTAAACATAGGTTCAAGTTTAGGAACTCAAACAAAAACTCGTTCAAAATAGGTTTAAACGTAGGTTCAAGTTCAAGAACTAGATTAGAAACCGAAATTAGAACTGAAACTAAAATTGAAACTCGAACTAATATAGGGATAGGGATCGAAATCAGAATCAAAATTGAAAATGGAGACAAGGATCTGAATTGGAATTGGAATCAGAATCGGAAAACAAACAACAAAATAGAGATCGCATCCCAAAACGAAAGATGTCGGATCCCTCTCTACTGATGCATGTAGTGCTTTGATACCATTGTTATGAGGATCTCAATTCACATGCACATAGAGGATATGGGTGCCAAAAAAACATAGAACATAGATACGTGAAGAGATGAGATAGTATGCAAGATTGGGTGCAATCTCCCCCCACACACTCTATTCGGACATGTCCATCGAGTGCATGTATTTATAGTATTTTTCATTATGTCAAAAATAGCAGTTACAATGAGGTGGCTTCAAAAAGCAAGCGTGAGTAAAAATTTGCCCTCTTTTATGGAGAACCTTTACTTTTATTAACAGAAATCATGCTCTATAATGATCCTTGTCCTAATCACTACTTTTACTAATTGTTTCTAAAAACAAAACCCTCTACGTGGGTTTATTTACAAGTTATATAATATATAAATCACATTATTGATGTTCGGACATATTCAAAATCTCCATGCCCTTTCATGCCTTTCCCGCTATGTAGATGCTTTAACCATCATAGGTGATCATAAAGAAGGAATCAAAGACATGAAGGAAAGACTTGGGAAGGAGTTCAAGTTCTCAAATCAAAAGTACTTTCTAGATATTAAAGTCATATACAAAGACAATAGGACCTAGCTCATTCAAAGGAAATACATCTTGAATGTATTAAAGAAATATGGAATTAGAGGTTGCAAACCTTTGAGCAACCCAAAGGTAGTCAATATAAAATTGACTTAAATTGAAGGTAATGAAGTTCAAGATGCACTCCTATACAGGTATATAGTGGACTCCTTGAACCATGGCGCTATCACAAGATAAGGTATTCTCTATCCTTTTGAAGATTATTTGCAGGTGAAAGCATATACAAATTCTAATTGGTTTGGATCCGAAGAAGATAGGAGAAGTACAAGTAGAAACTCAATGATGCTAGACAAGAAGATCATCTCATGGATGGCTAACAAGCGACCAACAGTTGCCTTGTCCTCAACAGAAAGTGAAAGCTAGGCATTAGCACAAGTTTCTTGTGAATACATGAGGCTCAAGAAGCATATGCTTGAATTGATTCTGCATGTTATTTGATTTTCAATCATGTGTGAAAACATGAGTAGTGTGTAACTATGGGCCAATCCTATGTTTCATGCTAGATGCAAGCATATAAGGTACATTATCACTACATCATAGAAAAGGTGCTAGCTAAGGAAGTATAGGTCCAACACATAAGTGCGAAGGATCAATGTGCTGACATATTAACCAAAACACTCAACTCAACCAAGCTAATATATTTCGAAAGAGACATTGTAATGATTGAATTTGGATGAAGACTTGAAGGTTGAATCTTAGCGGGAGTGTTGGAAATCAAATGAAACCTTAGCAGCACATGGGCAACTTCTTTTTTTGAAACTTGGAGGATCATGAATCAAGTAATCAATCGCAAGCCCTAATGCATACAATTTGGATATGATTCCTCCTCATATCACTTAATGATTCACCTATCACACTTAGGTGTGATGGATCCTATTTTCTAGGAAAAGAGCAGCCTACTTTTAGGGAATCTTTTCTAAGACGGATGTACACACCAAGTACTTTATTTGATGTGATCTCATGCGTTTTATCACTTTTAGACTTTGAATAAGCTATTATGTCCCTTTGCCAAGCAATCCCCGTAGTTTCTTGAGAATTTGCTTCCGACTTTACATAGCCATATCTCACTCTCTATTTTGGCATTCAAGGAGCTGAAAGTCATTAAGTGTGGAGCACATTTACCTCCTCATACCGTATCCATTTTTTGTAATCTTTGGCTTCTTAGATAGCTAATGTAGTCTTTTACAATTTTCTTGAAACTTTGTTTTTAACTTTACATATTCTAAGACAGATCGTGTCTCGAGTGAAAAGTGTTCTCTGTGTGTGTGTGTCTAAAGAAGGAAGAGAGTACACTATCTTGTAAGCATTGATTCTTTGAGTAGAAGCAAGTAGTTTAAGTGGGACAACTGCATAAGTATGCTCTTTTATTCTTGTTAGAGTGACCAAAAGATCTCGGGTTCATTCCATTAGAATTCAAAGACACATTGACTTGAGTGAACATATATATTTGTGAGTATACATATAAGGCCATTCATGCTTCTAGCTACATAGGGCAGTTTAATATTTTCCCATCAACACACACACACACACATATATATATATATATATATATATATATATATATATATATATATATATATATATATATATATATATATATATATATATATATATCGTCTCTCTCTCTCTCTCGCTCACACTCTCTCAATGGGGTATTGTCTGATTGGAAGTTGTTTGTCTCAGTTGTTGGTTCCTACATATCTTAAATGTGTTTGTAGCTCAATGTAGTGTCCATTGTCGGCTTGACTTTCAAGAAGTGACTTTTTTTTTCAATTGTGGTATCATTTATGGAATGCTCAAGCATTGCAAGGAACGTTTCCGAATCACTTTTAATCTTTGATCGTCTCACCGTCTTCAGTTATGCAAACTATAAATTTTGCACTCAAAATTGGGAATTGCTATGCTATTTCATGCCAAGTAGTGATCTCATACACACTCAAGGCAAAAGGTTATGCAGATTATCCTATTCATATTAATGTTTCTATCGTTTTTTAGGTACATATGAAAAACTATATATATATATATATATATATATATATATATATATATATATATATATATATATATATATATATACACTCAAGGCAAAAGGTTATGGAGATTATCCTATTCATATTAATGTTTCTATCGTGTTTTAGGTATATATATATATATATATATATATATATATATATATATATATATATATATATATATATATATATATATATATATATATATATATATATATAAACGATAGAAACATTAATATTAGTAGGATAATCTGCATAACCTTTTGCCTTGAGTGTATATATATATATATATATATATATATATATATATATATATATATATATATATATATATATATATATATATATATATATATATATGCGTGTGTTTGTGTGTGTTTTTGTGTGTGTGTGAGTGATGAACATTGAGTAAACTAACGTGGGAAACGCTGGGAAATGCTCGTTAAGTAACACTCACAAATACATTTTACATTGTAAACATACAAAATGGAAGTACTTAGGCAAAAGGTTACGGAGATTATCCTATTCATATTAATGTTTCTATCGTGTTTTAGGTACAAATGAGTATATATATATATATATATATATATATATATATATATATATATATATATATATATATATATATATATATATATATATATATATATATATATATATATAAACGATAGAAACATTAATATTAGTAGGATAATCTGCATAACCTTTTGCCTTGAGTGTATATATATATATATATATATATATATATATATATATATATATATATATATATATATATATATATATATATATATATGCGTGTGTTTGTGTGTGTTTTTGTGTGTGTGTTAGTGATGAACATTGAGTAAACTAACGTGGGAAACGCTGGGAAATGCTCGTTAAGTAACACTCACAAATACATTTTACATTGTAAACATACAAAATGGAAGTACTCAGGCTATCTTCAAACTAGGGGATCGAAGAGCTTCAGGAAACGGTTCTTTCAAGGACATAATATACATTAGGTGCTCAAGGGAGAGGCTTTCTTAGTTCCCAATTAACACATGGACGAAAGATAAAAATTCGAACGCGTGATGAAGTGTTTTTCTGTTAATCGATTGTTAATCAGAAGTCTCTTTGCTATACGAAACCTTCGTATTCGTACTCTACCTTCGTTTACAAATAAAAGTCTAGGGCTGTTCTTTATAAGTGTCCATCTGTTAATCGATTGTTAATCAGAAAGCTCTTTGCTAAATGGAAGGTTCTTGTTTGTAATCCACAAAGAATACATCAGAGAAGATGAAGTCTATAAATTAATGCTACAAGTCTAATGATGTTCTTTATATTACAAGCACAATGCTGTTGAGGAGCTATTACGTAGTAAAACATGGTGGAATCTGTTAAAATATTAATTGTACCCAAGAGCATAATAAGAAATCATTTTTATTCAGGTATCTCAATTCTCTTTTTTAACAAAGTAGGATCTTGAGACCTACTCTTCTTGATAGCGCAAATGAAACTCATAGCACCCATGAGAACCCCCAAATGTCAGACAAGAAAACTGCTTTCAACTTGTCAGAACATGCACATGCAGGGCCTTTGCCACCCACAGAGGACAGAATTCAACGAGAATACCTCAAGTCTCACTAATCCAAAGGAGCTGATTTTCATCTCACCACATGAAGTGATGAAGGGTTTCTACCAGGGTATGGTCTTTGATGAGCACAATTCTCAGATTTATAGTGACAGAATGATAAAGAATCGCTATCAAATTGTGGAAAGTAGCCAAAGTGTCTGATGTGCCACCGTCTGTCTTGTCCCGCAGTAGTTGTGACCGCAGTTCAACCCAGCTATTAAACCCCTGTTCTTGTGGGAGAAGGGGGGTGCCATGGGTACCATGCCCCTCCTTGTACAGTTTTGTAGTTTTGTACAGTTGCAGTTTCAAAGTTAAAGCCTGGAGGAGTAGCCCTCGTCCGGACCTCCATTTAAAAAAAAAAAAGAAAAGAAAATTTGTGGAAAGTACTGTTCGTGCGTGAGTCAATTCTCACGACTTATTGTAACTGCATGAAAGCTTGACCTCTTCACTTTTCAAGGATCTAACTGCATGAAAGCTTTCCGTCTCCACTGTACAAGGATCTAAATGACGTTAAGGTAATTCCTGCATGTACTGATTTTTTTTTCAAAAAATGGAGGTTCGGCGGAGGCCTACTCCCCCGGACTTTAACTTTGAACTTACAACTGTACAAGGAAGGGCATAGTACCCATGGGACCCCCCTTATCCCACAAGAACAAGGGTTTACAGGTTAAACGGCGGTCACAACTACCACAGGGATGATCAAATGATGGCCAACAGCCACATACATCAATTCCTAGGACTTATATGTCCCTACATGTTGCTGCTAGGGGTTGAACCCTTGCCCCCGCCTCAAGAGGCGAGAGGCCCAACCACCAGGCCAGCGAACCGGGACAAGCATGTACTGAATAGAGGAGCTAAGATCATTGTGACATTAAGCGATGACGGATCCAGTAGAAACTGATCTCCGCAAGGAGGTGGGAAATACTCTGATCCAGCACATCGAAGGGTATGATCGAGAGGAAGCGCAATTGGGATGAAGCCTTCCGCATGGCGACGGTTGGACTATGGTATGCCACATGAAACGTTCTGGGAATTCAGGAGTTCCGTCAGTTCCATCTGCAGATCTTGCATCAGAAGGGTTGTAATTGATCCGTAATGCGGTCGGATATATGTTCTGAGAGGGCAGGCTGTGGCAACGTTGGTATCGATCCGAAGAGCCTATTGTACACGCTTCATTGTGGGCAAAGGTAGGCTCTGGAACGCGGCGAGCATCAAGGACATGACATCCGTCGATTCGAAAGGGCAAAGTTTGACTTCTGGTCTGAACACTACATAACGGTGGTGCAGGTAACTCCTGTTGGGAAGGGTATTGCAGCGCTGAAGCAGTACATGGTTAGTGGTAGGATTCAGTAGTCGGGGAAGGGCCATCTTCAGAAACGCCATTATGCCTTGGTGTGTGGTGAGCATACACGGGCTTCTCGACCCCAGCGGACACAAGCAATCCGCCATTCTCGGCAAGTGAATCTCTGGTGTCCTGATCGTCATCACAATAGAACTCCAGATTGCTTAGAAACTGATGGATCGCTGGAAGTGTGATGATCTGCCTACAAACAGGACAGTTTGTGTGCGATTGGAGCCACATATCAATGCACGCCACTTGAAACAAGTGCGCGCATGTAGGAAGTATCCTTACTCTCTCTTTCTCCTGGAAACGACTGAGACAGACTGCGCATTCATCCTGACTACACGGAGCGCCTCCATAGCTGTTGCTGCTCGTCATATGATCCTGTTTATCAAGCTCGCAACCTGCAATCAACTGTAAAAGTTTTCTATTGAATGGATCTTGTGCCACTGTATCAGACATGCAAGGGCGATAGTAGAAAGCAGGCAATATCCTCAGCAGCTTCTCTTCAAGTCCGGATCCGTCCAACGGCAAAGTAACGGTCTGCGCTTGACTCGTTACTGCCATAGCATGGACACGATTTAATCTCTCATCGCTCTGGGGGACCCCATATGCCGCACGGTTCGAAAATCTTCGCGTCCTCCGCCTCATCCACAATATGCATCCCGTTGCTAAGAACGCGACGACTATCAAAGCCTGCATTGCAATTACAAATACGACAGGAATCGGAAGATGGGATTTGCCATTGATAGGACTCCCTGTTGGAGTATAGGAAGGAGATAGGAGACTCTTTTCATAATAGAAACTTGCGCTCGGTGGTGGGCATGGGAAGCTGGTTGGGACGATGTCTCCGTTACTGCACATCCTGTATTCTCACATGTCAGTGCACTGTAAATGGAGATTACGGTGTAAGCACAAAATTTGGATTCTCCCTCTCTTGAATCTTCATCGCTCTCTGGAATTCATGACGCCGACATGTCTGGAATTCGTGACGGCGACGATACCTTCTGCTTGTAATGTTCCGCCAAAAAAAAAAGCTTAAAAACCAGTTGGCATCTTTTGGGGCCGGATCAGAATCGCGCGAGGCGCATTTGGTGAACGGACAAGGGGGAAAAAGTCGTTTTCTTTTGAGATTACAAGGAAAAGTCTTTAAATTACTGAGGGATGATACAAACTCTGTAGGGGCAGGACCCTTTAACTCAAGACAGAGTCAACAATATTACCATGGGAAGAACATATCAAATCTGTCTCTAAAGCATAAGGACAGAAAGATCTCTTTCCACCTATCGTGATGGTACTTGTAGAGAGCATATGACTTTTGAAAATCAACATTAGGCACATCTGAAATGGCTTGAAGGCTTTGCACTCCAATCCTATAAAGGACTCTTCTTAGGGAGACTATTACATCCCATAAAGTGTTGTTAATACAAGCCTTATAAGATTTAACATGAAAGAGATGTAATTTTGTTTTAATTAGAAAGTTTCATAAATCATTATTGTTCAAACTTCTACACATCCATTTGGGAGCTAAATTGACAAACACTTTAATAGGAGAGAAAATACTGAGCCTGCCCTCAGACTTTGGAAAATAGCAAGTAGATCGATCCACTTTCATTACAACATATGAGGGGCATACCGATGCTTCTTATACCAACGATCACTCCCGACATCGGTATAAATGTTGGAAAAATGCACTTAAGCATACCGATGATCACTTGACTATCGGTATGACCGTTTAAAATAGATCGTCAGGATGTTTTGCGATCATTGGTATAGGTGTCGGTATGGGCGTCGGTATAAGTGTCGGTATAAGCATCGGTAATTTTCAGTAA
>CM035412.1:157616190-157671190 GCA_020310875.1 Ceratopteris richardii
AATCTCATGCGAGTTTATCTCATTTCATGAATGTTCTTTGTTGTAGGTTGTTGACATGGATGTTTCGATCATTCTGTTCATGTGAATGACAGTGGTGTGCCACAATTTTGTATTTGGCTCATATATGGCAGTGGTGCACTAGAATTTTGTATTTGATTCTTATATGGTAGTGCTTTGCCACATTTTGTATTTGCCTCATATATGAAAGTGGTTCGCCACACTCTTATACATGCTTCATTTATGAAATATATACTTTTTTTGTACATGGTTTATGGTTCATTCTAATTATCTCTTTTGTGTCGGATAGTATTTTGCTTTATGATATCATATTTCAATTGTCATTAGAGTACACATCACATGTACTCGATTATTTTTGGGTAGAGTGTATTGTCTTTTGCTAAACAACATCATGGTAATGTTGCTATAGCAAAAGACAACACACTCTACCCAAACACAATTTTGCAGATATGGTCGTTGGTATAAGCGATGGTACTCCCAGGATGGTCGACTGTATACGCAACGGTACACCTAGCAGGTGTCGGTATAGGTGCCAGTATGAGCATCAATATTTCTGACTCTTATACCGATGCTTTTACCAATGCCTATACCGTAACTTATACCATCACTTCTGTTCCGACGCGTATTCTCACAGTTACACGGTCGTCATGGCAAAAACACACCCATTCAATTTCCTCCATAAAAGCCTCGATATACGGCCAATATGTTGTAGTGTTTGGTAATCTTTTTCACTTGATAATTGACTCCCCAAAGAAATATTCTAGCCAAAGTAATTACTCGGGACATCTAGCTTTTACTAGGACACCAATATGTAAGAAAGTGAGTTAGTGTAGGGAGCAGATAATCATTAAGAAAAGATTTCCTTCGTGGCAAAGAACTTTGATAATTATAGGATAAAAAAAACTTAGCCGTGAGTTTATTAACAATGTAGTGCCATCTTTGTCTAAAAGAAACATTGAAGCCCGTAGGAATACCAAGTAGACTAAACACTTCTACTTATTTAATAACTTAACAACCAAGCTTGGAGACACAATCATGAACCTTATTATTTGAAGTATTGAAGCATGTCGTATTATGATTCACCTTAGACCTAGTGCCAAGACAAAACACAACGAGGAAATCAAGAAGAGTAGAAGCAGAAAGACAATCAACATTAGTCACCATTTTAGTATCATCTACAAACATTTGAAGCCCATGTAGAGGAGAATTAGAAATTTGAATACCTTGATGGTCCCCCTTTCCATAATATCTTTGACTAACCAACCCAAGGAGTCACTAGCAATGGATAAGAGAATTAGGGCAAGAGGACATCCTTGTCTAATAGATCTACTAAGCTTGAACGGATCAGAGATGTAATTGTTTGCCAAAAATTTTAATAAACTTCCTACGTGCTCAAATTTCATGAAGAGATTGAAGAACGAAATCCCACTCAATTCTAGCATAGGTCTTGTGAGAGTCTAACTTGAAGAAGTAATATTCTTCTTCCATCTCAATAGCACAATCCATTCCCTCCCACAAAGTGATTATAGCATCAAGATTGTATCTACCTTTGATTAACCCTTTTTGTTCAAGAAGAATAATTGGATTTATGAGAGGACTAAATCTCCTAACCAATGAAGAAGCAAAGATCTTAGATGTAGGTCAGGCATG
Source organism: Ceratopteris richardii (assembly GCA_020310875.1). NCBI lineage: Eukaryota > Viridiplantae > Streptophyta > Polypodiopsida > Polypodiales > Pteridaceae > Ceratopteris > Ceratopteris richardii. The sequence continues at coordinate 157,617,859 of CM035412.1, forward strand.
TGATAGGTCTCCAATTGTTCAAATCATCTTTGTTTCCTTTCTTATGGATCGGTCTAACTATCTCTAAGATTGGTGACCATATTGAAATCTCCCATCAAGAGGACAGTACTAACACATTTAGAAATGTCTTTTCTACATTCCCTTCTAAGAATACTACAGTTAGTAGCATACACAGTAAAAATAGTAAAATTAAGAGGCTCACCAACATTCTAGGCAATCATTGATGAGACCTAAATGGCAAAAATAATATTGATAGATGTACCTCCTTTACTTATAGGATGGTTAGAAATATACTAGATATTAATGGTAGAGATAGCCTTGAGATTCGCCTCAAGCTTAAACCAACCTATTTTAACTTCCTCCAAATAAAGAAACTATAGGATACAAGAAACATCTCTTTAGTCATTTACGAATCACTTTGTCTCTTGTGGGGTCTCTTATTCCCTGTACATTCAGAGAGAAAAATTTAATCTTTTTCATCATAAAACTAACACAAGTAAAGAATATCTGCACACACCTAAATAGGGATCAAAGGAAAGATCTCACTTCTTATTATCTTTTGTGGGCTTTATCATATTCCACAATGCAAGAGAATGAAGATTATGACCACCACGTGTTAGAGAGATGAATCTCCTCCCAAACATATGCCTCTACATGTAGCTCTCACCAAGGAATTGCCTTCTTGGGGCAAATGGATTCTAATCATCCATGTGTCACCCATGTAATTGTATATGGACCAAGTGTCCTTGTTAAGTGGATTTAACTCAAGTGGATGCTTCTAGAATGATGTAGAGCTCTTTGGCAAAACTCTCTCCCCATGCTTTCCATGCAGGTTGAACCCAAGACCTCTTCCTTCACACCCTGGAGCCTCATGTTCTAAAACTAGAAGAGCATGTCTCATCTTTGTGGTGGGATCCCTACCTAAATGGTTCAAAACACCATGTAGCATTGCACTTTGATAAACTGATCAAAGTATAGAGAAGTGAATGAATAATAAGGCTATATCTAAACATTTCCTTTCACAATTACTAGGCATGAACATGTGAAATGGATGGATTACAATTACTAGTCTATTTTTGGGCATGCCTAGTGCATGTACTAAGTAATATAGGTGGCATTTCTATCCCTATCAAGACTTGAGAACTCTTGATTCACTTGAATCTTATTTGGAAAACTAGAAGTATGGTTGTTCCAAACATCCAACTTGGATGTTTGTACAATGGTTTACTCCCAACCTACAAAGTGTGCCATTTACATTTGGTCAAACCTACTTTAACATGACCAAGTCAAATTCAATATGAAAACTGTCCAACTTAGGATAATTTTCTCAAAGACTTTAGGAATTGTCAATCTGATGAGTATTTCCTTACTTCTCTGTTCTAAAATATACTAAAGTCTAGAAAGTCATAAGAGTTATGCTAGATACCTAGAAGCAAACTCAAATCAATAAGTCAACTTAGACTTAGCATCATTTGAAGAATGAAAGGGTTCTTGTACAGAACATCTATTCGGGATGTTTAATTTAGTTACCTGGTTCCAATTGGCTAACCCTAGATTTTTGTGAAAATAATCAAATATAGTATCTAAGTCAAATCCAAAAGATTTGGAAAGTGAAAAGAAAGAACAAGAACTCTATATAACTAGTTCAAACTTTGAAGATACATAAACTTATGATGAGTCAAGTTCTAGATGACTCAAAACTTTCACTTCTCAAAGATTTGTTTCAAAAGGGTATTGAATCATTTTTTCTATCTCTAAAAGAAACACTAAATTCTTAAAGAGATTCAAAAACTAAATCTAGAACATCATCTAAGCACAAGATACTAGTGTGATATCCAACATCAATGTGTTGACCCACTGAGGTTCTATTGATGAGTTTTTGCTCAAATAAAGCTTCATGTGAGACTAAGTTTATGGCTATATTCAATCTTTATGAATTCTTACTAAGAATGCAATTCTTGTCAATATCTTTGAGTCAAAGGATTGAATTTATCGAGTTACACTAGGAACTTGCTTGAATTCATTCGTGTATGCCTTAGTTGAAGTATCATTTCAATGTCAAAGTCCTACTTCTTCATAAATTCATCAAACATTTCTAAATAGACAATAGCTAATCTTGAAGTATTCCATAATTCAAATAAGAACAAGTGTTTTCCCTTATTTGAAAAATAATATCCTGGAAGTTACTTCCTTCATATCTTCTTACACACTTGATCTTGAAGTCTCTTGAAATCATGCTTTTATCCTCTTTGAATTTAAACTTCTTCTTTGAAGTTTTAATTCTCTTGAGAATAAATTCTAACTTCAAGTTTCATTCTCAGACCAAAAGACAATTATCATCCCCACAGTCCGATGTCACATACCATCTTTCCTACATCAATTTGAATATAAAACCCGGTGTGCCATACCACCCTATTTTATATTCACTTTCTCGTGTGAGCGATTTTTATCCTAAAATCTAAACATATCTTTATACAAATGTACCTTCTCACTTCAATTCTTTAAAAGAAGTGTGAAGTTTGAAGCATTATGTCTAAATAGATTTTGTAGGTTTCGATTCCTTCAAGCGATCGTTTCATGATCCTCATGCTTTGCCTTGGAGACTTGAAAATTAATGATGGAGATCCATCCTTCTTTTTTAGGAGCTTCAATAGAAAAACAGTTATAATTCCGAGCTCTTGAATTTCTCAAATTGAAGTCCTATGGGTTATCCTCAACCGATTTGCGGCAACAAGTTTCACTTCTTTTCTTTAGATTCCTTTTCTTAGTGAATCTTTAAATAGCTACCCTGGACAGGAGTTTATATGAATCTCTCTATTGCTTAAGTTTAAGCATTTGCTCATGCTTCTTTGGATTTTAACATAATCCCTTTAAGGATAAGTGAACTTTGTGTTTTACCTTCCAAAGAATTTAATTATTTTCGTCATAGTTGCAAACTACATACATGGAGCATTTTTCTCTATTTAGACTTGGAAGCACTTACTCTTCTCATAATTTCGATTGGATAAATGGAACTTGAGTGGAAATTTTCCAAAGGAGTTTTATTACCAATACATGAAAAAATTCGGAGTAGTTCCAATTGCACGTTCTTGGAAAAACCTTGCTAAGCTTGATCAAGTCTTGTTGATCTTGTGACAAGAATAAATACTTAGCCTTGAACTTTAAGATCTCTTAAACTATCTAAAGCTTCTTGGCTTATCTACACGATTTGTAGAGATCTTTTCCTCAGCTCAAGTCTAAACATATGCTAATGCCTTTCAGATTCCAAAGCTAAAAATGTCATAAATATTGATACACCTTTAGGTTATATCAATCATTCCACTTTAAGTACCACTACTCATGGTTTCAAACTTTCTAGGAACTAGTTTCTATCTAATAAGCATGAAGAATTCCATTCTCACTACTAGGGAGAAGCTTCAAGTACTTGAGATTCCTTCTAATAAGTCAATAACATGAGCAAGTGATTCATCTTGGAATGTTTTTGCACTCTTGGAAGGATGCTTGAAAGGAATTCTAGACTTTTAGACAATATTTAGAAGCTTTTTTGCTTCAATTGTGTTCATTTCTTGAGTATCAAAATAAAGGAGAAATATCACCTTTAGGATATTGTTTCCCATTCTATTACGAAAGTTTGACTTGAACTTCCATTTATGTGATATGTATTCCTGTTCTTGAATTTTAAACAAAAACTATTATCATTAGTTAGTCTTTTGATGTTACTAGAGTACTTTAATCATATTGTGACAATCAACTATGATCGCATAGTTTAAAGTATAAACATCTTATAATGATTGAATGAATGGACAATAATATTGCTATGAACACATTATCATCTTCCATCAATTAGGCTTAATGGTTCTTTTCCTTTACCTAGAAAATATACTTGAAAAGAAATCAAAGCTTCCAGCATGTGATAACTTCTATCTTTAGAATATTTTCTAAAACGTACATCTTCATGTACTTGTCCTAATATATTTATCAACTTCATGGCTTTTTGGGAAAAAGTTCATGGATCAATGAAGATCCCTTTCATGGAGCTTCTTGTATCCCCAAAGGAGAATTTCACCTTGAATATGATAGGAACAATGTGGGATTCATGAAATAGAAGACCATACTATTTCATTTAAGTTTGTGTCTTTAGGAACTCAACTCATTTCCAAAATTTCGTTTGGTTAGGTTTCTTCTTGAAACTACAAATAGCTTAAATGAAACCACAAAGTAACTCTAATCCTTCTGAAAGGAAAAATTCTTTCAAAGATTCCACGTTTTCTTAGCAAGTTGCATCATTTCCACAGATAGAATCATAGAACCTAGCATCCATATCTTGAATGTCAAAGTTCAATTGATGCTAAGGTAAATCTTTGATTTCCATTACTCCTTGGGATGGAATCAAAATCAAAATTTCCATGGTTTTCTAGGTACTTTGCACCCTTACCACGGATGCAACTTAGAACAGAACAACTATCTATTGAACTTTAAAAATTCAATTCATGTTAAGTTCCTTGAGAAAGATTTAAGTGAAAGCGTTCACTTAAATGTGCTCGTGGAATTTAGAAAAAAAAATTAAGTTATCATCCTACTTTGATGCATGAAAAATTACACAAGAAAGTGTAAATTCTCTTTCTAAACTTGACTTTATGATTCTCTAAATATGTGCTCAACATAGAGTTATCATAGAAGTTTGAAAGTATTCCTTTTTTCTTGCTTATCTAGATGGCAAGAAAAGTGAATGGTTCACTTTCTCATGCCTAATTTTACTGAGTAATACTTTTAACATACTTATGGAACTCGTTATTAACTATATTGTGATGCCTAAGTATCACTTTGAAAGAATGGACAATTTACTTGAGTTGTAAGCTAGCTAACATAATGTTGCAACTTAGTAGTTTTCCTTCTTTCATTATGTCTAACTTGAGTGTTTAAAAGTAAGCTAACTATTAGGAAAGTACCCATTCATCTATTCAACAAACAATCATGCTTTGTCATATGCAAATGCACGTGCTTGCATGCAAATGCATGTGCATGCATGTATGTATGGGCATGTGTTTCTTTTCATGCCCTAAACTTAATCAAGCAATTATTGTACTTGCATGCAAATGCATGTGCATGCATGTATGTTTTGGCATGTTTTTCTTTTCATGCCCTAACTAAATCAAGTAATTCTTGAGCTTGCAACGTATGCATGTGATGCATCCATGCATAAACATATTATCTTGGTGTTCTTGTGTCCCTCAAAAGAGAAAAGCTCCGTTCTCATGTGTATCCTTTCTCTATCTAGGTTCGAGCCCTATGATTGACACCTCTAAACATCTTGGTGTTAAATCTCACTACAAATATCATGGTTAACATGGATTTGCTTCCCCCTTGAGGTTAAGGGATCGAATTCCGTATGCCCCTTTTTTAATCCGAGTTCGAAACTTTGATCTCTTTGGTATCTATTTTTTCTTGAAATTTTAGGGATATTTTATTATTCAGCAGTCCATTTTTTAAGAACTAGAGCAATAATTATTCAAAAATCCGACGTCGATCGAAGGGAGGAATGTGGATAGGTGGGGGGTCCCTTGCTCGCGCAGAGACGAGTTCTATAATCGATTCTTTTGCTTCATTCTACAACACGAAAGCATGGGCGCAAGTTATATAAAATATTTCTGTTTTATAGTTGATTCTTTTGCTTCATTGTACAGCACGAAAGCATGGGCGCAACTTATGGAAAATAGAAAAATTAAAGCAAACCTCCATAGCGGATCGCACGGCTAGACAAGTAAGCATATACCCTGTGGTGATGAGTGTAAAACTGTCCCGAGCATCTTCAAACATTGAGGTTTCTCTCTCGTTTTTGTGTCCAAAAAAGGATTTGGGATGTGAGGAGACAGCCTCGAAAAGTTGCTTTCCGAGCGCCAAAAATAAGCTAGAGAAAGAAGGATATGCGAGAGTATTTGACGAAGATGAATAGACAAAGTCACCATTGATTCTTCAAGGGCTCTCCTACCATATGACCAAAGATCTTGACATTGAAGTTACATAGAAGCAATGGATGTCTTAATATCTTTGTAAATATCAATTTCAAACATGATTTAGAGATCCCACTTGGGATTAGTCTCATTGCCTCTAGCATTTTGACCTATCACTTTGCGAATCATATTTTCAAAGCTTTCTACCCATGGGTAAGACTCTACGGGGAGATTTGGGAATTGCACCCATATAGGTACCTTTGTAGGTTTAGGTCCTCTAGGGTTAAATCTTAGATGCAATTTAAAGAATGTAATTGGTATACTGATGATGATCCAATTGCCCTCCAGATATAATGTGAAATGCACTGCTCGCATCTTCCAAAAAAAAAAAGAAATTAACTATTCGGGAGGTACTGGATATGCTTTACACAAAGACCTCCACTTTCCCAATTTAATCTAATCCAATTTCTCAATGCATTTTGAGCAGGTTTTGCGATTGGCACATCCCTATAACTACCTTTTTACATAGTTTGGATTTCCAATTTCTCAATGCATTTTGAGCAGGTTTTGCGATTGGCACATCCCTATAACTACCTTTTTACATAGTTTGGATTGCTAGTATTTTTGTGGATAATCAGAGCATCATTATCACTATTATTAACCACAGAGATTGAATCGATTCTATGTGGGTTCTCACCAACTTTTTGCTTACCCTTAGGGTCAAACAGATTGTAAGAAGGTACAATGTTACCCAAGCCTTGATGGACTTCAAAGACCGAGTTGTACCCACCACCATGTGGATGCATTAAATCAGCATAAGTCTTCGAAGAGCCACTAGGATCATGCTTTCTGTTTTGCCCGTTGAAGTTTCCACCCACAATCGTCTCTGAGATCTTTTCTGTAGCCATAGTCCTATTTCGATTCCCTCAGTCACAAAGCATGCCCTGCTGAGATAGAACCTTACATGTATCGACCCAAGTCCCCAAACTCTAGCCTCCCTAGTGTGCATCTCTGTAGACATATCAATTTTTTGCATATGAAAGACAGGAGCAAAAGTTCACCTATCATATAAAATTTGGTCCTTACCTTAAAAAGTCCTTTTTTACTTTACCGACTAGCGAAAGAAAACTGACGGTTTGAACTCCAAGGGAGATGAGGCAAAGAAAATCCATTGTTTTGCTGCAAGAGAAAATGACCTTCAGCATACAAACCATTCTTTTGGAAGATTTGAGGCTACAAAGGTAAAATCATCCTATTTTGGGATCATATATTTTAAGATGATTAAGACTGGAGGTTATAAAAGCGTAAAAGAATCGCACTAAATAGCACATGAGATGAGCAATAAGATAAGGGAATCTATAAACCTTCGAGGATTATGCGTTCTAGTTTTCTCATGAATGAAGGTTCATGGGACTTATTAGTCGACTAGATCCCAAGATCACTAAGAGTATGATCGTGGGATAGAGCTAATAGAGAATAGAATGAAAGGTATAAGAGATTGGTGTTCATAATTTCCTAGCATATCAACAAAAGTATGATTATTTATACGGAAGGCCAAGATTCTCTAAAGAAGGTTTCGAAAGCCCTTAAAAGATTGCCATGTACATAAACAAACTGAGGAAAAGCGAACTAGTTAAATAGCTGATTAGTTTAAGTGCACTTCCGAGAAACACATTCTTGGTATATTATGATAGTGATGTGTGAAGGCACCTCGAATCATTGGGGTACTTTTTCTCCCTTAGAAGGCTTTTCTTCCATGGCTTGTATATACACCTATAACCCCTAATGCATCATGTATATACACCTATAACCCCTAATGCATCAGTTAACTTTCTACATTCACTTGGTAATACATTAAGTGCTGTTTTTCTCTCCATGATTCTTCTCCCCTTCCCTTTGCTCTTTCTATGCTCTCACATACCTCAAAATTCAACAATTGGTATCACAATAGGTAACCACATTCTCTAGGGTGTAGCCAACACCCCTTTGGTGAAAGTCTCAAAATCACATGAGAATTGGCGCTTCGCTCTGTGGCATCAAACTTTTTATTTGAGATCATCACGGCCTCAACATACATTATCGCACTAACTATGTAGGAAATTATGTCCCTTTGTGCCAAGCATGTATAAAGTTTTGGATTCACTAGAATAAGCAACTCTTATTCCACTATAGGCCTAGTAGGGCTCCTTTGGGTATTTTAGATCAACGTTTTAAGGTATAGTCAATTTTCCCCACAAGGGTATTAAGTCACTAGACATGGCTGAAAATAGCGATATATTTCATAACTTGGTTGTTGACGATAATTTGGATGGTACTAATTACCCATTGCGGGCATACATGATGCATCATGCATTGGTAGGAAAAGGGTTTTTAAATTGTGCAAGGTGTTGAAAAATTTCCTACTATTCCTCCAAATACATTGATTCAAGATGATGTAGATGGTTTTGAAGATGATGATCTCTAATTTCATGGTCATCAAGCGATTCCTCTTGCACCTTATATAAAGCAACTTAATTGGGATGGCATAAATGCACATGCATATGCATTGACTTTGTCTCTCAAATGTGCAATTATCCCTCTCATTTGCTCCTTCAAGTCAACAAAAGATGCTTGGGATACTCTTACATTATTATTCAAGATAATAAATGTGGGTCGTATTTCTTATCTCCAAAAAAAATTGGAGAGTGAGCATAGGCAATTGATTTCTTTTGATGAGATCTTGTGAGATAGTTCACTTATGTAGAGTGTGCTTAATGGTCTTCTAAGCTTATATCAAAGTTTTTCTTATGCTCTTTGGTTTATGAATGGAAATTCAAATTTCATAAAATTTGAAGATTTAGAGTCTGCTTTGATATCGAGAGATCTATGGAGGCAAAACATGTCAATTATATGTGTTGTAAATCAAGCTCTCTTAGCTAGTTAGAAGGGCACAGGTAAATAGAGATCATCTACTAGCAAGCAAAAATCTTCTAATGCTACACAATTAAAGAAGGAAGATAAAGATAATAGAAAAGTAGAAACGGTTTTGTAGGTACTGTAAGTGAAATGATCATGTTATTAAGAATTTTCCTAAACTAGGTTGCAAAAGAGGCAACAAAGAAAGAGGCTGAAATGGTTATTGTAGAGGCCACTACACATAAATCATAGGCTGCTAATCTTATTTAGAATGAAGAATGGGCACTAACTTCTCATTGTAGATATGAATCATCTTCTCATGAGCAGAGTATGTCTATACTAGACTCATATGTTTTCATAGTGCTATGATCAAACATATTACCCGTGTAATTTCTTCATGTAAATTGAGCCTGCTTAGATAAGGAATATTGTTACATGTGCTAACAAATCCTCTCATCCTCTCATGGGAGTTGGAAAGATCATTTTGTCTACTATGATTGTAGTTCTTTAACATTGTGGGATGCCTTATATATTCTAGGGATTGAGAAAAATCTGTGAAGATTTCAACATTATCCATGAAATCCTTGGTTGTCAATTTTTATGATGACAGATATAAAATTCATGATCTCTTGAATGGTGATGTTATCATCACTTTTGGAATCATTTGTAGAGTTAGATTGTGTTTTGCTATAGGAAGATCAATCCAAGTAGAATAGGTCAATTATGTGTGCTATAGATCAAGTTCTCTTAGCTAGTAAGAAGGGCAAAGGTAAATGGAGCTCATCTACTAGTAAAGAGAAATCTTCTAATGTTCCACAATCAAAGAAGGAAGATAAGGATGGAAAAAAAATAAAAACACTTTTGTAGGTATTGTAAGGTAGATGATCACATCATTAACAGTTTTCCTAAACTCATTGCAAAGGAGGAAAAGAACAAAGAGACTAGAATGGTTATTGTAGAGTCCAATACACCTAAGCCATAGTTTGCTAACATAGTTTAGAATGAAGAATGGGCATTTACTACTCATTGTACCTATGAACCATCTTCTCATAAGTAGTCTATGTCTAAAGTAGACTCCTATGTTTGATAATTTGATAGTGGTGTAATTAAACATATTACCTCTCAACATAGTTTCTCCACTTAACTTGAGGCTACTCCTATAAGAAATATTGTCACATGGACAAACAAATCCTTTCATCCTCTCATGGGAGTTGGAGAGAACATTTTGAATTCACTTGATGATAGTTATTTAACATTGTGAAATGTCTTATATGTTCCACAGATCAAGTAAAATCTATAACATTTTCAACATTATCCATGAAATCCTTGATTGCCAAATTTTTGATGATAGATATACAATTCATGATGTCTTGAGTGGTGATCTTATCATTGCTTTTTGAATCATTTGAAGAGTTAGAGTCTATTTTGCTATAGCAAGATCAATCCAAGCACAAATGGTCAGTTATATGTGTTGTAGATGAAGATCTCTTAGCTAGCTAGAGGAGTAAAAGGTAAATGGAGCTCATCTACTAGTACATAGAAATCTTCTAATGCCACACAATAAAAGAAGGAAGATAAAGATGATAGGAAAATGAAAATATTTTTACAAGTACTATAAGGGAAATGATCATTTCATTAAGACTTTTGCTAAATTGGCTACAAAAGAGGCAAAGAACTAAGAGGTTTGAATGGTTATTGTAGAGGCCATTACACCTAAACAACAGTTTGCTAATCTTGTTTAGAATGAAGAATGGTCATTTACTACTCATTGTAGCTATGAACCATCTTCTCATAAGTAGAGTATGTCTACAGTAGACTCAAATGTTTGGAAATTTGATAGTGGTGTGATCAAACATATTTCCTTGCAACATAGTTCCTTCTCTTAACTCGAGCATGCTCCTATAGCGAATATTGTCACATGTGCTAAAAATCCTCTTATCCTCTCATGGGAGTTGGAAAATCATTTTGACTACTCTTGATGGTAGTTCTTTAATATTGTGAGATGACAATATATTCCAAGGATCAAGAAAAATTTGCTGAGAGTTTCAACATTATCCATGAAATCCTTGGTCGTCAATTTCTCTGATGATAGATATACAATTAATGTGTTGATGATATCATCACTTTTGGAATTTTATGTAATGGGTTGTGTAGTCTTATAGACTGAAGAAAATCTAAGAGTGATTCAACATATGGAGTTCATGATGCTCACACCATTCTATAGGCAAAGCTTTATCATACACTTTGTTCATTTGAATTTCCTTCATTTGCTACATCTATAGAAAACTAAATTGGTGCCCTCTGTACCCAAACATGAGGCAGCCTCTAAAAATGCTTGTGAAGGTTCTATTTTGGGTAAAATGGGGAGTTCTTTATTCCAAAATGATGGTTAAGTTAGAGATGGACATAAGTAATATCTTATCCATGGTGATGTCTATGGTATTATGCAAACACCTTCATTTTTGGAATTATTCATGGATACATTTTTCAAGAATGCATGGTATGGTTTATCCATTGAAGAAAATATATGAAGTGTTTATGTGTTTTAAACACCTCCTTATTATGGCTGAAAATGTATTGGAATGTAAATGGATACCCTTTATTTTGATTGGAGTAGGGGTATATGTTTTCTCAGTTCAATGCATTTTTTGTTGGGGTGAGATAATACACCAATTTAGACTACCATATATACCTCAACAAAAAACGGATTCTCTAAGAGGAAGAACAAGTCTCATGGAAATAGTGAGGTGTATGCTCAAAGGTCATGATTTACTACATAGATTCTAACTTGAGGCACTTATTTGTGCAAAATATAAATTTAATAGTTGTCCCACCAAATCATTGCAATCTATCACTCCATATGAGGCTTCACATCTTTGCAACCTATATGTGACTCATCTGCATGTTTTTCATTATCTAGCATATGCATTGGTGCTTGAAAAGATGTTGCAAATCAATCTCCAACCTTAGGTGCATATGAAGCCATTGTCTTGATGAAACTTTGAGTATCATCAGTAAAGGAGCCAAGCAGAAGAACTCATGCATAGAATTTTAATTTGAATCCCCTCATATATCTCAATCAATCACCTATGACTCTTAGGTGTAGGAAGACAACATCCTACCCTCTAGGGAAGAGTGGTCTCTATGTGTGTCTAATGAAGGTAGTGAGTAGTCGGTCTTGGAGGAATTGGTTCTCAAAGTAGAAGCAAGTATTTTGAGTTAGAAAGCATGCATTAGTAAGGTATTATAACCTTTTCTCAGTGATGAGAAGATCTTGGGTTCATTCCATAGAAAATGAATTTTGAGTTCAATGCATTTTTTGTTGGGGTTGGATAACAGACCAATGTAGACTACCATATACACCTCAACGAAAAATGGATTCTTGAGAGGAAGAGTAATTGTCTCATGGAAATGGTGAGGTGTATGGTCAAAGATCATGATTTACTACATAGCTTCTAACTCAGGAAATTAACTATGCAAAATAAAAAATTATTAGGTTTCCCACCAAATCATTGCAATCTATCACTCCATATGAGGCTTGACATGGTTGCAACCCATATGCGACTCATTTGCATGTTTTTCATTGTCTAGCATATGCATTGGTGCTTGAAAAGGTGTTGGTATTTATCTCCAACCTTAGGAGCATATGGACCCATTCTCTTGCTAAAACTTTAAGTATCATCATGAAAGGAGCCAAGCACGAGATCTCATGCATAGAATTTGACATTGAATCCTCCTCATATATCTCAATCAATCACCTATCACTCTTAGGTGTAGGAAAAAAACATCCTACCTTCTAGGGAACCTTTTCCATGTTCTATATACACAAAAAGTACTTTGAATTTGAACGATTTCATGTGTGGTATCCCTTTAGGAGTTTGAGTAAGCTTGTAGGTCCCTTTTTTAGCAAGTAATGTGATTTCTTGAGTATTTTCTCCCACTTTAGGTAGTTGTATCTCAATCTCTCTCTTTTGGCATTCAATGAGCTAGACATCTCTAACTTTACACATGAAGATTTCCTCTTCATATTTTGTTGGCTTATTTTAATTTTTGGATTGTTAGAAAACTAATACATTATCATAAAGTTTTCTAGAATTTATGGTATTTGTTGAACCCATAAAAGTCATATTGGTCAAAGTCAATTGCAATCAAAGTCAACCACATTCAAAGTCAACATAGGTGAAGTCAAAGTGTTCAAAGTTCAGGAGTCAAAATGCACATGTAGTGCACAATTAATTGTTCACAAAGGTAAAATTACGGAAAGTTGGTTGCAGGTTGCAGAGGTATTTCTCTAATTTCCCTAAGATTCAAAGTGTTTTTAAAGTGTTTTGGAAGGTTCAAGGGAACCCTCTCCTAGATGCACAAGTGAAGAATTAAAAGGCAAAATGTGAAGGTATGTGAAGCGGCAGTGTACGCACAAGTGAAAGTATGGCCCCCCAATTAAAATTTTTGTTTTAGTCTAAAGTCACTACAAGACAAAACTGGGATTTGTTGGCTGCCCATTTGTGGAGACAATCTTGGGACATCAAAGTGAGCACCAAGATACTCTTGCAAATAGGAGCGTATGTGAATCGACACACAAATCAAGGCAAGGAATATTCTTGGCCTAAGCGAGGTGAGCATAGTCTAACCTAGGCAAGAGAGAGAAGTGCAAGAGACACACAGTGCGCGACGCAGAGAAGTGAAGTGCAAGGTGTGCATGAAGAGTGACTAAGAAGTGTGAAGAGAAGGGCTAAGCTAGCCACCCAAAGGATCCCAAGGTCCCATTGAAGCTGTGCGCGTGTCGACAGAAGGTGTCCAATCCTCCCCCTTATTGGTAGCTTGGTGCAAGGTGTGCACAAGTGCACACTTGGAGAAGGTGGAGGTCTGGTGCAGAGAAGGCTCACAGCAACAAGACCCTTGGGTATTTGGTATTTTGGGATTGATCACTCTGTGGGATTTTGCACCGAAGCATTGGATTGTATTGTGCATCACCATTGTATTTGTCTTCTTATAATCAATCGACAGAGGCTTCTAGTATGTATCTTTCTTCTTATCTTTCCCTTTTCTCCTACAAACACTCGAATCCCTTCTTGTCCAAGAATCCCCTTGCAAAATTTGGCACGCAGAGTGGGACTCCAAGGAGATTTGAGCATAGGGAAGCCAAGTGCAAAGGGTAGAAGAGTTCAAGTGCCGACATTACTACTTCATTGGACTAAGAGGTAAATATTCTTATCAATTATCTCATACTAAGAGGGTTGTGAACAACTCATGACCGCAACCCAGTCCCAAACATTGGGGGTCACGTGCAAAGCTACAAGAAGGGAGGTTGTTAGAAGATCCTCCAGTCCACTTTCGTCAACCTCATGAGTAAAGAGCATGGTAGGTCAGGTAGACTTGGAAACCCTACTATCAAGATTAAATATAAAATTTCCTTCTTTCAAAGGCTTAGCTTAGGAAGATCTGGACGAGCATATTAGAAGGTTTTTAGCACTATGCAAAACTAAAGGCTTGATGGGAAGAGAGGATGCCTTTTTGATACTCTTCCCTACCACATTAGAAGGATTAGCAGATAAATGATTCAACCAGTTTGCTAAGAACCATTTCACCACTTGGGACTTAATGAAAGATGCATTCAAAACTCAATTCCAACATGGAAATACTACAAAAATCATCATAGAGGAATTAGAAAACTTGAGACTGGGTCCAAGTGAAAAATTTCTAGGGTTTGTAACTAGGGCCAAGGCACTAATGGCTAAGGTTCCAGATCCTCCACATGATTTTTTTAATAAAGAAATGGTTAGCTAAGCCACTTCCAATGACCACACAATGTAAAATCAAGGAATTAGTGTTGCCAACAGCCTCCATAGAGGAGTTCATCAACACAGCTATACGAATAGAGCAAATAAGGCAACAATATGGAGCAATTTCTTCTTAACTACCCTATTCTACATAAATGGAGGATCCAGTAATCCAACTACGAAAAGAACTGGAGGGCTTAAAAAGGAATAATCCCCACAAAGAGGAGGAGAATGTTGTTACTCAGTTGAGGAGGGAGATTGAGGCATTGAAGTTACAAAAGGAAGAGGAAGCCCAAGTAGAAGAACAGGCTCAACTGCGAGAGGAGTTGTAGGAACTCAAAGGGGGTGGCATCAAAAGTGGACTATGGTGTACCATGTGCAGCAAGCAAGGTCATATAGTAAGTGAATGTCCTCTATTAAGTGTAACTTGTCAGCTATGCAGGAAAGCAGGTCATGAGGCCGAGGAATGTTAATCAAGAGGAATGTCTGCAACAACATATTGGACACAAGGAGGACCCTTACCACCAACAAATGTGATGGTCGATGCACCTAATCAAGGTAACAATTACAACCCTAGACAGAGGAATAACTTTGGAAATGGTCCTAGGAGGCCAATTATTTGTTTCAGATGTGGAGAATGTGGGCATTACCAAAGTAGGTGCACCCTACCAAAAAATGCCCCTCCTTGCAGGAACTGCCCAAAGGCCAGAGACCACTACACTAATTGTTGTCCTAAGAATCAAGCCTCTTCATCTGGGCGCCACATTCAAATGATTTTTGTGCACAAAGAAGAAATGTTAGATCAAGTCAATGGGCCATCACCATCTACCAGGGTGGTGCAGTTAGAAGAAATTGAATATTTTATAGTGCAGACAAGAAACAAGGGGAAGGCTCAAGTAGAAATAGGTCAAGAATTAAGGATTAATGGATTGAATAAATACAAAGGGACATCTGAAGACAAAGCCACCACATGTGCAGATATAAGGCAAAAAGGAGATCTCATATGTAGTAGTGATGCCATTGGTCATGCATTCAATAGGGCTCATGAGGAGTTTGATAAGTCAATTAGAGCCCATGCTCTTCAAGAATCAGAAGCTTCAAAACTACTCAAGTCCATGAAAAAGGAGGTTAGTATTTTTTATTTAATAAAGATGGATGGGAAATTCAGGTCAGAACTCTTGTAGATAATTGATGAGGCTTCCACTATAGGTTCAGTGGCAAAGACTGCTATTATGCATAAAGGTAAAATTGTAGGGGAAGCACCCCTTACAGATTATAAGAGCCCTCGGCTAATAGTATCTATCAAAGGTCATGAGTTTCAAGGAGTTATTATGGATGTTAGTTTTGACATTAACTTGATGCTTGAACATACAATGGAAAAGATTGGACTACACCCTTCAAGGCCAACAAATTTCACTTTCACTTTGGCAGATCAAAGCAAAGTAAGGCCACTGGGAGTGATCCCAAAAGTTCCACTGGAAGTACAAGGCAATATCTTCATTCTGGATTTTGTGGTATTAGGACTGCCCCAAGTTGAAGGAGGATTTCCCCTCTTAATTGGAAGACCACGTCTGAGGCATGCAAGTGTCATCCATGATTGGGGCAAAGACACTATGTGGGTACAAAAGAAAGGGTAAGAACTGACACAAATACATTTAGAGGAGGGCCCAAATCATCAATGGAACACCAACATGATGCAATCAGTTGGCAAATGCATGAACCAGAAATGGAGGACCAACCCCAAATAGAGTTCGAAGAAGAAGAGAATATTCTGAATCGGCTCCAAGCAGGCAACTCTTCAAAGGTAAAATCCTTCTTGACCCACTATGCAGATGTTTTTTCTTGGCATTATAAAGACTTAGAAGGAGTGCCTGCCAATTATGGAGAGCACAGAATCCCTCTGGTTGATGGAGCCAAACCAATAAGAGGAAAGAGTTATAGACTTAACCCAAAATACGCTGAAGCTATTTATGTGGAAATACAGAAGATGGAGGATGCAAGAATCATCATTCCTGTGGAACACTTAGAATGGCTTTCACCTATGGTTATATTACCAAAGAAGAATACCAACAAAATCAGGATTTGTGTTGACTTTAGAGCACTCAACAAGGTGACCATTCCAGATGGATTCCCCATGCCTTTTGTAGAGCAAGTCATTGAAGAAGTGGCTCGACATGCATTATAAAGCTTTACAGATGGCTTTAGTGGATATAATCTAATATCCATTCACCGAGAAGATCGTGAAAAGACTACTTTTATCACACCTTGGAGAACATATGTGTATGTAAAAATGCCATTTGGACTCAGAAATGCTCCAGCCACCTTTAACAGGACTGTCAACCTCATTTTTTGACTCTTATTGCTAGAAACACTCAGAATTTTCATGGATGACTTTTCTTCAATTTCAAGATCTCACAAAGAGACCCCTTTGGATTGCTTAGACAATCACTTGCGACAGCTGCGGAATGTTTTTAAAAGATGCAGGGAGACTAAAATAAAGGTAAACCCAAACAAATGTCATTTCCATGTGACAGAAGGAACTCTCTTGGGACGTGGTATCTGCTAAAGGT
The DNA here is from genome assembly GCA_020310875.1 of Ceratopteris richardii. Taxonomy (NCBI): domain Eukaryota; kingdom Viridiplantae; phylum Streptophyta; class Polypodiopsida; order Polypodiales; family Pteridaceae; genus Ceratopteris; species Ceratopteris richardii. Next base: position 157,635,055 of record CM035412.1, read on the forward strand.
ATGGCTCTAGATCCTGAGAAAATTATTTCTATACTAAAGTTACCTAAACCCAAATCTCCTAAAGAGATTCAAAGCATCTTCGGGCATAGTGGGTACCATACAAGATTTATAAAAATGTATACAGAGATAGCTAGGCCACTGGCTAGACTTACAAGTAAATAAGTACCCTTTAAATGGGAAGAAGAAGAAGAGAATGCTTATCAGACATTAAGGTCCAAGTTGGTGGCTGCACCAATTCTTATCACCCCAAATTGGTCAAATACTTTTCATGTGCATGTAGATGCCAGTGCATATGCAGTGGGTGCAGTCTTGGTTCAACATAGTGAAGAATTCAAACTTGACAGGCCTATTCAGTATGCTAGTCAAATTTTGACTAAAGCTGGAAAAAAATTATAGCACAACAGAAAGGGAAGCTCTAGCAATGGTTTTTGCCATACAAAATTTTTGTCATTATTTGCTAGGTGTGAAGTTTGTTATCATCACTGATCATCAACCACTCTGGTATTTATTGAACAAGCCAGAAGCAACTAGGAGGATATGGAGGTGGCTACTTTTGTTCCAGGAGTTTGATTTTTCTGTAGTCCATAGACCAAGTAAAGAAAATGTCATGGCGGATGACCTATCCCCTACATTATTCAAAGATGCAGATGAATGGGGAAAGGCATGTGATGTTTGTTAGAGGTGTGGACCCCAACCAACAAAGGAGAGGCACAACCCCTTGATTAGTAGCACTTCATGGCAACCATTTGAGAAGTGGGGGCTAGATTCTTTAGGGCCCATATTGATCACCACAGAATATGCAACAAAGGGAGCTGAAGCTATTGCCTCCCCTTACTGCACCGCTCAAACTATTGTGGATTTCATTTACAGTAGCATCATTTGCAAGTTTGGATGTCCATTTGAAATTTGTACAGACCAAGGTACTCATCTTGTGAATAAGGTCCTCCAGGAAATTTTCAACAAGTACAAAATTCTACATAGGACCTCTTGTGCCTATTATCCAAGAGCTAATGGAGAGGTAGAATCCACTAATAAGGTATTAATTGCCATGTTAAGGAAAGAATGTATGTTACACCCCACTTCCTGGGGCATTGCTTATCAAGGTACCCTATGGGCATACATGTTAGCTTACAAAGAGGCTACTGGATACTCTCCATTCCAACTTCTTTATGGGGTATTGCCTATTGAACCCTTTGAATTTCTACATGGATCACCAAAAGTAGCATTGATGTAGGGAAAGAAAGATTGTGGTGTCTCTCAGAGGCTTGGAGCACTACATAAAGTGGAAGAGATACATATACATGCTGCAAAAGAATTGATGGAGACTCAAATGAAGAGGAAGGAGGCACACGATTGGAATCTGCAGAACAACAACTTACAACCAGGCATGTTAGTTCTTCTCCATAGACCTCAAATCCAAACATAAGTGAGGGGAAAATGGCTTCCACATTGGGAGGGACCTTATCGAGTTAAAACAATGCTGAATTGGGGTGCTGTGGAGTTAGAGACGCTAAAAGGAGAGGTCGTGCCACTGATCAATATATCAAGGCTCAAGGCCTATCATCAACAAAACTGAAGATTTATGGATCACCTAGAAATCGCCAAATCTATCCAGGTTGTACATAGCCTTCTCATGTCATTTTTGCTTATGTTTTGGTAATTTTTAACCATTTTAATGCTTGTTCATTGAGTTTTTAGCAAATTTAGCAACCCATTCATAATCCTGGGGATAAGTACAAATTTTGGAATTTTTTGGGAGTTTTTCAAGCATTTTTAGAAATTTTCTAATGTTTTTTCATCCTTTTCAAATGTCATTTTTTCTTGCCAAGACATGCTGTCACTGGTCCTATTGAGAAGCATATTGCTGATTTTAAGGCTGATCTTCATGCCTCATTTGAGATGTCTGATTTGGGGCATTTGCATCACTATTTGGGCATTGAGTTTATGCAAGTTGATGGTGGAATGGCTTTGTGTCAAACGAAATATATTGAGACATTATTGCAGTGTTTTGGCCTTGAAGATTGTAAGCCTATTGCCACTCCTATGGATAGAGGTTTACGATTGAGTCGTCATGATGCTGGAGATGCATTTGATGCTGTTCTCTATCAGCAAGCTATTGGATGCTTGATTTACTTATGCATTACTCGGCTAGATATTCAGTTTGTTGTCTCACAGATGAGCAAGTTTATGCATTGCCCTAGAGTCAAGCATTGGTAGGCAGTTAAGCGCATCTTTCGCTATTTGAGTGGTACTCAGCTAGTTGGGTTGTTTTATCCCAAGGGGGATCACTACCGCTAGATTTGCATGCTTTTTCTGACTCTGATTGGGTTGGTTGTTATGATACTCGTGTGTCCACTAGTGGCTTTTGCTTCATGCTTGGTAGCTCATGTATATCTTGGTTTAGCAAGAAGCAGCCTACTCTGTGCACTTCCAGTTGTGAGGCTGAGTATAGGGAAGCTTTCACAGCGATTGTTGAGTGTGTGTGGCTCAGATGCCTTATGGATGATTTGGGTGTTGGTCAGACTTCTGCCACCACCATCTTCACTGACAGTCAGAGCACATTGGCAGTTGCAAGGAACCCTGTGTTCCATGCTCGCACTAATTATATTGAGGTGCATTATCACTATCTCAAGGAGAGGTTCTCTACTGGGGAGATCAGCTTGGCATATGTGCCCACGTAGGAGAACATTGCATACCTTTTCACGAAGGCTTGGCCTAGGGAGAAGTTTGAAGCTTTTCGCAAAGCTTTGGGCTTACTTCCTTTTGCGGAGTGATTTCCACATAGGTTGGCACTTCCTTATACATGAGTGCGAGCTCCTTGTTCACCGCATCACTCCTAGGGGGGATTTGTTGATATATTTAGGTAGTGATGTGTGTGAACACACTAGGACCGTTGGGGCACTTTTTCCCCTCTTTAGGAGGTTTTTTTCCCCCGACTTGTCTATATGCCTATTTCCCTGATGGGCAACTTATCTTTGTACATTGTCTAGTAATACATTCAGTATTGTGTGTTGTGCTCCAAGTTTCTTCTTCTTCCTTGTGCTGTTCGCGTGCTCCCGCAAACGTCTAACTCCAACAGCAACAAGACCCTTGGGTATTTGGTATTTTGTGATTGATCACTCTGTGGGATTCTACACCGAAGCATTGGATTGTATGGTGCATCACCATTGTATTTGTCTTCTTATAATCAATCGACAGAGGCTTCCAGTGTGTATCTTTCTTCTTGTCTTTCCCTTTCCTCCTACAAACACTCAAATCCCTTCTTGTCCAAGAATCCCCAAACAATATTAAATATGCATATTCTAGAAGAAATCAAGTCAAGAGTGAGTAGTCTATCTTTGAGGAATTGGGTCTCAAAGCAAAAGCAAGTATTTTGAGTCAGAATGCATCCATTATTAAGGTATTATAACTTTTTTGTCAGTGATCAAAAGATCTTGGGCTCATTCGATAGAAAATGAATTTTCAGTTCAATGCTATTTTTGTTGGGGTGGGATAATACACCAATGTAGACTACCATATACACCTCAATGAAAAACAGATTCTGTGAGAGGAAGAGCAAGTCTCTCATGGAAATGGTGAGGTGTATGGTCAAAGGTCATTATATACTACGTAGGTTCTAACTTGAGGGAATTATTTGTGCAAAATATAAATTTAATAGGTGTCCCACCAAATCATTGTGGTCTATCACTCCATATTTCGTTTAACATGGTTGCAACCCATATGTGACTCATCTTCATAATTTTCATTGTCTAGAATATGTGTTGTTGCTTGAAAAGATGTTGGGAATCAATCTCCAATCCTAGGAGCATATGAATCCATTTTCTTGCTGAAACTTTAAGTAACTTCAAGAAAGAATCCAAGCACGAGAACTCATGCATAGAATTGGAATTTGAATCTCCCTCATATATCTCAATCAATCACCTATCACCCTTATATGTAGGAAAACAAAATCCTACCTTGTAGGGAACCTTTTACAAGTTCTATATACACACAAAGCACTTTGAATCGGAAATATCTCATGTGTGTTATCACTTAAGGATTTTGAATAAGCTATTAGTTCCCTTGTTAAGCAAATGACCTGCTTTCTTGAGTATTTTCTCCCACTTTAGGTAGTCGTATCTCACTCTCTCTTTTGGCATTCAATGAGCTAGATATCTCTTAGTCTACATATGAAGCTTTGGTCTTAATATGTTTTTGGCTAATTGTAATTTCTGGATTGTTAGAAATATAATAGAGTCTCATAAAGTTTTGTAGAATTCATGGTTTTGAATATGCATATTTTGGGAGAAATCATGTCTATAGTGAACAATGGTCTTTATGTGTGCCTAATGAAGGTAGTGAGTAGGACATCTTGGAGGACTTGGTTCCCTCACATAAAAAACATAAAGATGACTAAAGTGATCTATTGATGGATTTTGAAGAAGAGGAGTTGCTAATTCGAGTTGAATGGCCTACATACAACCAAATGTAAGCCTCCTAGTGAATAAGCAAGGCATCTATCACATCTATTTGGATAATCTTGGAGTATAGAGGTAATGTTATCAATCTAGTTCACTCTTCTTGCATCAAAGATCCTTAGAAGATTACATACGAGTATACCAAATTAGAATATAACACCAAGATTAGAGGTCTAGATAACATGAACGGTTAGCCATGGAAGTTTAGAATGTCAAAGGTCTAGATAACATGAACGGTTAGCCATGGAAGTTTAGAATGTCTAGCTCTTACAAGGGAAAGGGTTTTGATAGACTTCCTGATTCTCTCTCAGAAAATTGGAAACTAAAGACTTGTGAATGATGTGTGTGCCACTCTCCTCCCATCAAATATATCCTCTTGCATCCAAAATAGTAATGATGTGGAATGGTCTAGTGCTGCCATGTGGCCATCATGCAACATTCATTCCCATTACCATTGAATACCTTCGGATATCACCCAAGCTTGGGACCGTGGCTATGGCTCGCCCTTGTCCCACACACATGGAGTGGTCTCTGTAGACCAATGTCTGACACTCTCTTCCGCTTTTAAAGACGACTCTCCTCAACGAGCAATGAAGAAAAGTCCTTGAAAAATAGAGCTTCTAAGTTCCAAGTATAGTTTGTAAGCCATAATCCTCTCTAGGCTACTAGATACTCCTAGATGACATGATTTCTCAACCACTTCTATCTCTGATCTAGTATGCTACTTGGAGAATGATTCCTATCAATTTCTTGGAAAGAACAATAACCTTTGTTAGATTATCCTCCCTTGAAATATACTTTCTAAGTTTACTGACATTAAACACTGGATGGACTTTGCAATCTAGAGAAAGCGTTAATCGGTATGCAACATCACTAAATTTCTTTACTATCTTCCAAGTTCCTCAAAACCTTGCTAAAATCTTAGTATACTTCCTTGTGGATAATGAAGTAGACCTAGCTAGCACTTGAAGGAAAATGGTATCTCCTTTATTCAAAGACTCTAGGAGATTTCTTTTTGTGCACATATTCTTTAGTGCTATGAGCTGCTTGTTGCATCTTGGCTTTAACTATTTCTAAATTTGCTTGGAGGTTCACAAAGAACTCTGACGCACTAGGATATTTCTTTGGCATTCCTATGGTATTGAGAGAAGTGGGATTCCTGCCATAGTTCATCTCAAAAGGAGATATTCCTGTCACCTTATGAGGGCTATTGATATAAGAAAGACTACTATCTGCCTCTCAGACACAAATGCTCTCAACATGTCCTCTAGAATTTGGTTGACCCTCTCGGTTTCACCATCTATCTATGGATGATCACCACCACTCATTTTCAATGAAACTTTCAGTTTGTTGAATAGAAACTTCCAAAAGTATCCTGTGAATCTGACATTCCTATCTCAAACTATGGATGTCTGTAACCCATGCAATCTAACGACATGGTGGATAAAAAACTCTACTACTTGTGGAGCTTCTATGGTCTCCTGTATGGGTATAAAATAAGCCATCTTGCTCAATATATGTACCACAACTAGGATAGTATCCCGCTTCCTTTGGGTCCTTGGTAACCCAAATATGAAGTCCATTGATACACTATGTGAGTTATGCTCTATAATTTGTAAAGGATGTAAAAGACCTGGTGTCTTTACCCTTTCTGCCTTGTTGATTGGACACATTACATATTGATGAACATATGTGTGGACATCTCTAGCTAATATAGGCCACCAAAATGCTCTTCTAACAAGCTCAGTTGTCTGCTCAACACCAGGATGCCCTATACAAGGAACATCATGGTTATCATGCATGGATTTTCTTCTAAAATCCCGAGAATCTGGTTGTAATAAAGTAATTTTATGATCCAAGGGTCCGACCGGTTTAGATAGATCTAAAGTCGGACACCGTTTGATCACCTGTATGTATGATCAAAGATCTCGAATCTAGACTTACTAGAAGGTCGTTTGCTCTTGGAAGCAAGTGATCCACTTAGCCTAGTGGTTAAGTCTCACGAAGGTGAAGAAGGAGGTCTTGGGTTCAATCCCCATGCGGTACATGGGGAGAGTATTTTTCCCAAAGAGATATAGAGCCTTCTAGAAGCATCCACTAGAGTTAACACTAGTTAACTAGGACACTTGGCACTCATGCAGTTACATGGCCAACACATGGATGGATAGTATCCACCTACCCAAGTAGGCAGTCCCCTAGCGAGAGCTATATATAGAGGCATTTGGTTGGGAGGAGAGTCATCTCTCTAGCACGTCATGTTCATAATCCTCGTTCTCTTGCATTGGTATCAACGCCGGGTTTTCATGGTGACCTTGGTGGCTCATTATCTTCCTTAAGTTCTCATTGACTTCATGTAGGATTCTTCTTCAACAAATTGGTTTTCACGCATTATTTCTTTTGTGGGTATGTTTACTAGCCTCCAGAGAATTGATTCTCGTAGCAAAACTATTAATGTGCTACTCCAAGGGTTCGATCTTGTGAAGAGAGATGGTGGATACAATCCAAAGATGAGTAGGTGCTGCTACAACCAGCTTCACACCAGCCAACTGAGACTTTAGAGTTGATTAGTAGACCCTTTGAGCTTTCTAAATTCACCAAAATATCAGCCAAGTACTTTGGAACATGTATCCCAAAAGTTTAAGTCAAGACAGACAGACTAGTTGCGAAATGACTAGCTCCCAAAACTTGCTATTTTTGGACATACACCTGCTGGAAAACATGAATAATGCTCTCAACTTGGTAAGAATTAGATGAATTCCTTTTGGGCGTAGCAAATAGACTTAGAAAGCTTCCCAATCCAAGTTAAAACACTTCAAATAATGGAGTGAGCACTGAGAACAAGATTCATCAATTTCTGGAACATTCCCACCATTCTCGGGGCTCTATAGAGATAGACTAGTGAGCAGTAAAATGCAGATATCTCCAAAACTGTAAATCCAATGAGCTTGAAAATGTACATGCAAAAAGAAGACAGTAAGAGCTATCTAACGCATGTTATAACACTGAAAAACATTGAGTAGAACTAGAGATATGACCTTCTGAAAATACTGCTCTGAGTGACTATAGCAGAGAACAAAACAGAGAAGTAGATAATGACAAATGTATAGATTCACATATGATTGCAACCACATTGGCAATGAATCTTTGCACAATGGGAGTAGAATCATAGAGCTATGGAGTAAGCTCTTCAATCTCTACAAAATGACATGAAGTGGTCACGTACAAAGCTTGCTAATTGCCTCTTCCTTCTTGCTCTTTTTATAGCTATTCTTGGAGGGAGTTTTGAATTCGAATTTGAATGGCTCCACCTAAAAGTGATCCCCAAAGTTAGGAGAGATTCCCTCAGCTCAAAAATTCATGGTTTTAGGTAGATAGAGCCACAAATTTTCTTTTACATTATGCATGAGGTAAGCCATCCTTTTCCTTTTTTCTTTTTTCAAATACAAGAGATAGAAATGAACTCTTTTACAAGAGGTGTTCACATGACTACACATGTGACTTACAAATGAGGATAATATCAAGCATATCAAGCATGTAGGCTTGGGTAAAATGCAGCAACAGCTCCCCCTCAAGCCTAACATGCTTGACCTCCAAATAAGTCTGCAATTGTCCTTGATTTCCTGCAAGCCAATCATCAACTTGAATCTACTTAACTTTGTACCATCAAGAGCTTTAGTCAACATGTCTGCACATTGCATATCTGTAGAGACATAGGATAGTTGAATATCCTTGCTCGTTAGCTTCTCCCTTACATAATGGTAGTGGACTTCAATATGCTTGGTTCTAGCATGGTATACCGGATTAGCACCTAGATGTAGTTAGCTTGTGTTGTCACCAAAAATGTGAGGTGTTGAAGAATGAAGTCCAAGATCCATGTACAAAGACTTTAACCACATGATTTGTTGAGTTGCATTAGCCAAACCTCTATATTCCACCTCAGTACAAGATAATGCCATGGTTGGTTGCTTCTTCAATGACCAAGAAATGGTTTTTGAACCTGCAAACGATATATACCCGGATGTGCTTCTTCTATCATCTCTAGATCCGGCCCAATCTGCAGCTGAGTAGACTTTTAGCTCAATATATGAAGTATATGAATAGAACAAACCTTCATTCATAGTCCCCTTTAGGTACTTGAGAACTCTCTTGGCCGGTTCCATATGTGGTCTTCTCGGCTTATGCATAAACTGACTCAATATGCTAACACTATAGCATATATCCACCCTTGTGAGTGGTGCATAGTTCAAACTTCCAACCAAGCTTTGATAGCTTGTGATGTCTTCAATTGGCTCTCCTTCATAAGCACTAAGCTTATGATTTTTCTCCATAGGTGTACCTGAACACTTGGTATTTTCCATCTTGAAATTGACGAGCATGTCATGGACATACTTCCTTTGTGTGATGTATATACCTGAATCTGTGTAGATCAACTCTTATCCAAGAAAATAAGTGAGTGGTCTGAGGTCACTTATTTTGAACTCCTCCTGCATTTGAGTCTTTACCTGTTTGATTCCTTCAAGATCATTGCCTGTGATAATAATATCATCAACATACACACATAAATAGATCACTTCAGATCCATTCCTCTTTATGAACAGAGAGGTATCCGCCTTGCTAATTTTGAATCCATGGTCCTGCTAATAAGTCACCAGTCTGAAATTCCAAGCTCTTGGAGCTTGCTTCAATCCATACAAAGCTTTCTTTAGTTTGCATACATAGTTAGGATGATGTGCATCCTCATATCCAAGAGGTTGTGCCATATACACTTCCTCAGAAATCCATCCATTCAAAAAAGCATTCTTTACATCAAGTTGATAGAGATTCCAATTTCTAGATGCAGCAAGACTAATGAGAACCCTAATTGTAGGAATTTTTGCAACAGAAGAGAAATTCTCCTCATAATCAATACCATGGGTTTGAGCAAACCCATTAGCAACTAACCTTGCTTTGTGTCTATTTATACTTCCATCTGGATTCCTCTTGATTTTGTACATGTCACATTCGTTAATTTAAGTTCTCGTTGCTTAACTACATTATGGATTTCTCGTGGAGCTGACGTACAACAAAGCAACAAATGGAATGATATATTGGAGGTCATAAAAATATTCGAACATGCTACCTCTTACTCTGGAGGACTTCCGCTTATTTGAGAGACTCTGATTTGAGAGATTAAAATTCAAATTAGGTGCTCAAAAGCTTCTTAAGAAAAAAGGAAAACTCTCGTCCAACCGACGCTATAGGGTTGTGTCGCAGACGGACGGGTAGGAATCAAGCTCTTCAGTTCAAAAAATGATGGATTTCTCCTATGCTGCTCCACCAAAATACATCAGATATTGGCTACTACAAATATAAACTTTATCTTGCACAAAAGCTATTATCAAAGCTAAAAATGGATTTCTTCTATAGCCATGAGCATATGAGAATCAATCCGAGGTCGTCTCTCTCTAGCCGTGAGCATTTCGACCATTACAATAACAAATGAATGCATTAATTTATCTATTATGTGTCTACTCTACGAAGCCTGAACTGAGAGCTCTATGCTCTTAATTCCAAGCTAATAACTGATTGTTCATGAGGACGATCGGGAATCAAACCTGGAACTTCCAAATTTAGACATCTTATGTGCATCCAAACTCGAAGCCATGAGCATTACATGACTCAATTTTGAAGCCCACACATCCAAAGGGAGGCAAAGAGAAATACCACCTAAAGCCAAAGTGAAGCAACATCGGAAGGAATATCGTGCTTTCAATTTTAGTTTTATTTCGATCGACAAAAGAAAGCCCTCTTCAAGGTCTTGGAGAGATGTGAGCATGGCTATGAAGGTTGGCTATTCTTTGCATGAAAAGATTTTTCCCAAGGACCTAAGCATGTAAAATGGATCTTCCAGAGGATCAATGGATGGATGTAGCTTGATTGGGAGCTAAGTACTTTACAAGTTGATGTTTTCTTTTCAATACTTGCTTTATTCGTTTTTTTCATGTAGTTTGCATCTAAATATTATTGAGGCATGGTAGTAGTCTTCATTTTTTAAGAATGATTGCAAATGCTATAAAATCAATGAAAGCTGAATGAACATCGAAGTATTGGGAAATACATCGAGCACTTGCATGCATTTAAGAGTTCATGCCCAAAAAAGAATATTGATGCATTTCTCCTTTTCAAAGAATGTTTTCATGCACAAAACACCTTTTCTTCTTGCTTGAAAAAGATAGTTAATGCTCAAATTTATGCACATGAACAATTATCTCTTTTTAAAAGTTAGCAAGTAGAATGTTTGTGCATGGATGATTGGGAACATGCATTTTCAAGCTCAAGAATTGATTGATTTAAGTTTGGTGCATGAAAGGAGAGTGCCAACAGGTGCATGCACTCACATGCATTTGCATGCAAGAAAAGGCATTTGCATATGCATGATTATTTGTTAAGTAGTTGAATATTTATACTTTTGTTACCTCTTTTTTCTAACTCGATCTAGATAGCTAGGGAAAATAGTAAACTAGGTAGTTGCAAGGCTCGTGGCTGCCATGCAACTCAAGTAGCTAGTTTGTTTTCCTAGATGTGATACTTAGGTATCACAAATTAGGAGTCTTGATTAGGAAATGTAGGCTTTTCGAAAGTCAAGTGCTCAATTTTCTTGCTCATTGGAATGGTAAGAAAATAGAGCTACTTGAAAGTTTTCATGATGACTCTAACTTTAGGAAAACTTAAAGAATCCTAATGACAAGCCTAGATATAATTTATTAGCTTGGATTTGAAAAAACCATGGAACTATTAAAGTTTTTTCTTTTCATCTTGATGAGTAATGAACTTCGAAGAGGTGAATAAACTTTAGCATCACTTGAACTTTAGTGTTCAATAGTTGGATGCTAGGTTCCATGATCGCATCTCTAGACAAGATGCAAAGTTTTCAAAAAGCATGGAAACTTTATTAAGCACTTTTTTGAGGATGAGAAAAGTATGCTTTGTTTTGTTTAAGCTAATTAGAGTTTAAAGAAGAAACCCAAGCCAAATTAATCTTTGGGAATCAATATATTTTCTTAAAAGGTACGCCAAAGTAATCTTTGGGAAATAAACTTTTTCCTAAAGATAAGCCAATAAAATGAAATAGTCTAGTTAACTATTTCATTGGTTAAAAAGAAATATCTTTTGGACAAGCAAGAAAGCTTTAAGTCTTGGTCTTGTCCAAAACTCAAGAATTTCTTTTCAAGATCATTCCCGTAAAGAAAAAGATTCCAAGATGAATCATTGGAATTGAAATTAAAAGATTTCTTGATGAATCATTGGCTAAGTAGTACTTGATTCCTTGAAAAGAATCTAAAGTTCTTGAAAGAAAAATCTCCCTAGATGTGAGACTGTAATCTTTCAAGTAAATTTTATAGCAAGTAGTTTCCAATAGTTCCCAAACCACTGGTACTTAAGTCCAAATAGTGATATAACCTAAAGGTATATCAAAGATTTTTAGCTTTGCAATCTAAGAGGCATCAGTGTTTGCTTGGACTCAAGTTCAGGGAAAGATCTCTAGACATCGTGGAGGTAAGAAAAGAATCTTTAGATAATTCAAGAGATCGTAAAGATAAAGACTTAGTCTTTATTTTAGTCACAAGGTCAACTAGACTTGATCAAGCTTAGCCATGATTGTCCAAGAATGTGCGATTGGAACTACTCTCTAGATTGCCCAAGTATTGGCAATAAAATTTCTTTTGGGAATTATTCATTCAAGTTCCATTTATCCAATGGAAAAGTGTGAAAAGGGTAAGATGTTCCAAGTTTGAACAGAGTGAAGAAATTCCAAGAATGTAGTCTGCAACCGTGAAGACCGTACTTAAGTTTGTGGAAGGTAAACCATAATGTTTGCCTATCCTTAAAAGGATTTTGGTACAAATCTAGAAAGTATGAGCGGATGCTTAGACTTACATAGTAAAGAGATTCTTGTAAAGTCCTAGCTGGGGTAGGTATCTAAAGCATCAGTAAGAAAGGAATCTAATGACAAGCTCTTGTCCCTACAAAATTGGTCAAAAATAACCAGTCGGACTTGAATTTGAGAAATTCAAGAACTTGGAATTATTACTGATTTTCATTTGAAAAACTTAGCAAAAGAGGAATAGATATTCTATCCAGAGGTTTTCAAGTTTCCAAGGTAAATCACATGATTGTATGACAATCATGTGAAGGAATCAAAACTTAGAATATCCAATTAGAGGTAATGTTTGAAACTTCAAAATTCTCATAAAGAATTGAAGAAAGAAGCTACTCCATCTGGAGATGTTTAGACTTTAGGATAAATATCACCCACATTAATGTGAATATAAAATAGGGTGGTATGGGACACCAAATTTTTCAATGATATTGATGTAGGAAACATGGTATGGGACATCGGACCATGGGATGATAATTATCTTTTAGTCCTAGAGTGGATCATAAAGTTAGGTTTGATCCTCAAGGGAATTAAAACCTCAAAGAAGGAGTTTAAATTCAAGGAGAATAAAAGTAGTATCTCAAGATATTTCAAGATAACTTCAAGATCAAAGCAACAGAAGATATAAAGTAAGTAACTTCCAAGATCTTCTTGAAATACCTTAAGCTTAAGTTGTTGATTTAGAAATATTTGATAAATTAATGAAGAAGTGGATTTTGACATTGAAAAGATCCTTTCAACTTAGGAATAGAGTGACTAAGTCAAGCACCAAGTTCCTAGTGTAATTTGGAAAATTCAATTATTTGGCTCGAAAAAATGCACAAGAATTGCATTCCTTGTAAGCAGTCATAAAGATTGAATAAACTTAGTCTCAAGTAAAGCATTATAATAGTAAGAACTCATCAATAGAACCTTAGTGGGTTGACACACTGATGTTGGTTATCACACTAGAATCTTGTGGTTAGATGATGTTTTTGATTTGCTTTGAATCTTTACAAAGGATCAACTACTATATTCTCTTTGCCTCTTCTATATCATATTTCCATGTGAAACTCTTGCATGAGCTCAGCCTAATGAGCCTCTCTACCTGAAAGATCTTGCTAACTACAAAAATACTTGAGTGTATGGTGATTTATGTATACCTTATAATCTACACCATAAAGATAGTGATTTCTATAATTTAAGTGCATGCACAACTACATATAGCTCTTGTTCATGCTCTAGCCTATTGGGTTGTGCACCACTCAAATTTTTTCTTTAAATAACTATTGGCCTGCGTTGTTGGCTCACGAGTGCCCCTATGGCTATGCCACTAGCATCTGTCTCTAACTCAAATGGTTTATGTGGATCTACCACTTTGATTATAGGAGCCTCTGAAACACCTTGTTTGAGAGTATCAAAACTTTCTTGTTGCTCTTGCTTCCATGAAAATGTTACTTTTCCTTGAAGCAAGTTCTTCATGGGCATTGATATCGACGAATAAGAAGAAAAAAATTTGGATAGAAATCAGAAAGTCCTAGAAATGATCATAACTACCACTCATCCTGAGGAGTAGGCCATGCTATAATTGAGACCTTCTATACTCTATCTCACGAAGAAACAAGTGAGTCTTATCTAGATCTGCAAACAATTGATTTTCTTTTAATTTATTTAATACCACTCTCAAATGACTTGGATGCTCATGTACATACCTATTATACACTAACAAGTCATCAAAGAAACCTACAACAAACTTTCCAATGAATGGTCTTAAAATATCATTCATAAACATCATGAAAGTAGTAGGTGCATTAGTTAAACAAAATGGCATAACTTAATACTCATAATTCCCAAAAAAAGTTCTAAACATTTTTTTATATACATCTTAATCTTTTACTCTAATATGATGGTAGCCACTTTTCAAATCTATTTTACTATATACAACGGCTCCACCTAGAGCTTCTAAGAGATCATTTATCTTGGGCATGAGATACTTGTGCTTGAGGATAATCTTATTGAGTGCTCTATCGTCGATGCACATCCTATAATATCCATCTTTCTTCTTCATGAGAAGAAGTCTCAAAAAATGGACATGGCTAATGAAATGAAAACAGCCTTGTTGTTATGCACCTTGCCATCATCATGGGACACATCTTGCACTCTTATTAGCAATAGTACACTTGGTGGTAAACTAGTCTATGATGACATATGTGGAGCATTCTTGTGTGAGGAGATTTGTAGAAAATCTATGGTTGACACTCAGGGTCGAGATGCATATAATGTTCATGATTCTTACCAAGGAAAGAATCAACAACATGGAAGGAACAAGAACAAGGAAAAAAAAATGGTCAATGAAATAAGCGTAGAATTAAATCAAGGAAGAAGGATATGGAATGTCATTATTGTCATAAGAAAGGACACATGAAGAAATATTGCTATGCATTAAAGAATGCTAAATGTAAAGCGCAAAATGTGGATAGGCATGTTAAAGAGCTACCTGCATCATCTACTTCAAGTGTGAAGATTGAAGAAATCAATGCTATTTCTCATGATGTTGATGTGTTGACACTTGAAAATAGTGTGCCTACTAAGGCTCTTACGGCTAATTCTCTTTTCCACACATGGCTACAAAATTTTGGTGCTTCTTTCCATGTGACACCACATAGAGAGTGGCTCTCTACTATGTAGCAAAGTCTCTTGGTACTACGAGACTTGGTGATTCTTATTAGTGCTATGTTGTCGAGATTGAAGATGTGGTTGTGCAACTCATTGATAGTTCAAAAATTTACTATGGATAATGTACACAATGTACCTTAGTTATTATGTAGTTTGATGTTAGTTGGTCGACTTGATGACCTTGCTTACAAGGTGGTCTTCTATGCTTAGTCTGTTTGCATATCAAAGGGCAATATGGTTTTTGTCAAAGGAAGCTAAGTTGGTATCACATTATCCTTTATTTGTATCATAGAAAGAACACTTGTTAGTTGTTATTGAACAGACTATGGCTTGTAAGCATGACTGCTTGCGCCATATATCTCGTAGTGGAATGGAAAATTGATTTCATTCTGCCTACTTACCTATGTTATCTTTCTTTGATTTTTCATTTTGTGAGCATTATCAATATGTAAAGCAAACTAGGAATGTGCACAAGATGCACATTGACTCTTCAATTCAGCCCTTAGATCTCATTCATATAGATGTGTGTGGTCCTATGCCAACAAGGTCATTAGGTGACACTATTTACTTTTTCACTTTCATAGATGATGCTATCAAAAAAGTGTACATATATCCTATCAAAGAAAATTATGAGGTATTCCCTGCTTTCAAAAAATGGCTTGCTTTAGTTGAGACTAAAAAAGGAACTAAGCTTAAGGCTTTATGTTTACATTATGGGGGTGAGTATACCTCACATGAATTTAGTGTTTTCTATCTATCGAGGAGTTTCGTAGAGAGTTTACATCTCCTTATACCCCAACACAAAAGTTGGACCATTCGTAGAGATGAATAGAACTATTCAGGATATAGTAGTTTCTATGTTGCATCATGCAAACCTTTCACAAGGCTTTTGGGCAGAAGTAATATTAATTGTAGTTCATGTGATTAACCTTTCACCTAATACTACCAAAGGTTTGAAAGTGGCACAAGAGTTATGGATAGGGAAGACACCATAGTATGATCATCTTCAACTTTTTGGGTGTGAAGCATATGTTCATATACCCAACAACCTTAGACTAAAGTTGGACCATAAGTCAAAGAAATGCATTTTCCTTGGACATGGGTGAGAATGCCAATTTGGATATTGCTTATGGGATCTTGAAACATGGTCAGTGATCAAAAGTAGTGATGACATGTTCAATGAATCTAAGTTGCATAAACAACATGTTAAGGAGGTTGAATTGAGAAGAGTGGTGTTTGAGGATACTAGTCCTCTAGTTAGCATGCATAAAAATGTTGCACATAAGGATGTTCAAGAGAATGTCCAATCATATCAATCTACAAATGTTCTAGTTGAGGAACCATTGAGATGCTCTACACGTGTCCCACATCCACATGATAGATGTGTTCTAGGTTTGGATTTTGTTATGCTAATAGATGCTTTTGAGACTTCTTGCTACAAAGAGGCCATGCAGACAGAGGAGCATGTCAAGTGGGAGCATGCCATGAATAGTGAGTTGGATTCTATTCACAAGAATGATACTTTGAATTTAGTACCTTTGCCAAAGGGCAGGAAAGCTTTACCATGTAAATGGGTATATAAACTGAAATTCACATCAAATAGTGCTTCTCCAAAGTATAAAGCACGACTTGTTGCAAAAGGTTTTAAGCAACAACAAGGTGCTGATTTTGAAGAAATCTTCTCTCTAGTAATTAAGATGACTACTTTGTGAATGTTATGTGGATTTGTTGTAGTGGAGGACTTAGAGCAAGTCCAAATGGATGTGAAAACTACTTTCTTGCATGGAGATCTTACAAATGAGATCTACATGGAACAACCAGAGAGTTATGTAGTTCCTAAAAAAGAAACTCTAGTTTGTAAGCTGACACAGAGCTTATATGGACTTAAACAACCCCCTAGACAATGGTACCAAAAGTTTGATGCATTTATGAAGTCTCAAGGCTATTCCAAAAGCAATTAAGATCATTGTCTCTACACAAAAATATGCTCAATTTCTAGCTTGATATGCTTGATACTTTATGTCCATGATATGCTGATTGTTGGGAAGTCCTCTTATGACTTGTCAATTCTCAAAAATAATTTGAGTGTGACATTTGATATGAATGATTTTGGGGATGCCAAATATATACTTGGCATGCTCATTACTCATGATAGAAGTAAACAATGCATATACTTGTCTCAAAGTGAGTACATTTTCAAAGTACTTTAGAGGTTCCATATGCAAGGTGGAAAGGCATTGAGTACACCTTTACTCACATATGTGAAATTGAGCAAGGATGATCGCCTCAAGTTAGATGAGGAAAAGGAATTCATGATTAAAATTCCTTATCAATTTGTTGTTCGTAGTCTCATGTGTGGTATGGTAGCGATGAGACCAGACATTGCATTTGTAGTGGGAGTTGTGAGCAGATATATGTAGAATCCTAGCAAGAAGCATTGGGAAGTAGTTAAGATGATTTTGAGATATCTGACTGGCACTAAGGACAAGTGTCTATGCTTGGCTAGAGGGAAAGCATCCATTTGGTTACATAGATTCTGATTATGTTGGTTGTGTAGACAATTGTAAGTCTACATTAGGATACATTTTGCATTTTTTTGAAGGTTCTATCTCTTGGAGATCTCATCTTCAAGAATGTACAATTCTTTCCACTAAAGAAGCAAAGTATCTTGCAGCAATTGAGGCATGTGAGGAGGCATTGTGGCTTTCCCATCTTTCTTGTGATATGGAACTACCTCAGGATGTACCTCATTTACTAAGTGATATTCAGAGTTCATTTGCATTGGCTAAGAATCTGGTCTATCATGCAAAGAGCAAGCACATTGAGGTGGCATATCACTTCATTAGAGACTGCTTCACCACTGAGTTTATTATTCTTGAGAAGGTTCATACTAGATATAATGTTGTAGATGCTTTGACTAAATCTCTACAAGAGGATAGCCTTCGACACTATTGGCACTTGGAGGGGGTTAATTGATTCATGAGCTTACATAGTTACTTGTATACTATGTAAAATTCCCATCAGGTGGGAGGTATAGTTTGTATACTTACACTCAGGTATTCTTTATCATTTGTTTTTTCTCCCATAGTCTCTTTGGACATATTAGCCTTTAGTAGGACATTGTTAGTATTAGCATCCCTCTGAAAGGCAAAATGGGCATTGGACACTTTTTTTATATGTTCCTTAATAAAACATATATAGGCTTGGTCAACCAAACACTGTAAGTTCGACCGCATTTGTAACACCTATGAAATCTACCTTCGTGCTCCCTATGTACTTTGTTTTTTTTTTTGCATGTTCTATAGGCTCTATGCGGACTACTGTGTGTGATGCATGGAGCTCGATTTTCTACTTTGATGGTATCGTCCTGGATCTCTCGAGAAGAAGATTTCAATGGTTGTACTTGGTATGTTTTAACACCAAGTAGACTAAGATCCAAACTTGATGATAGATAAAGAAGATATGTATTCATAGGGTATGCACGTGAACAAAAGGGATATAGATTCTACAAACCCACAATCAAGGAGCTAAAGGTATCAAGGCACATTAGATTCGATGAGCTTTCACTGCATGAAGCTTGGTATAATAGAAAACTAGATGTGTCATAGTTAAGAGCATTTGTTTGTACTTGATATGTTTTAATACCCAAAGTAAACTAAGATCCAAACTTGATGATAGATAAAAAAAAGATATGTGTTCAAAGGTTATGCACGTGAACAAAAGGGATATAGATGCTAAAATCCCACAATCAAGGATCTAAATGTATCAAGGGATGCTAGATTTGATGAGCTTTTACCTTGGTATTCCTCGCATGTATATATGCAAGAAAATTAAGATGAAGAAAGAACTTCAATAGGAAATGAAGAACCAGAAAGCATGGTTCTTAGTAGACCAAAGGAATCAATAAAACACTCATCATGGAGTGTAGATGCTCCTACATCAAGTCAAGTAAATGATGCAAGGAGAAAATTAAGGCCAAGATCACAGAGATTTAAGAAGATGAAGGCTTGCAGATAGAGTCAATGCTATCCATCATGCAAAGAAGGGGGAGACTTAGGAAAAGGTGAAGTGAAAAGGTCTCATAGGTAAGCTATCTAGTTTAAGGTTTGATGTATGACTTCTACATGGCTAGGAACTCTGCATATATGAGCAAAGTTATTAAAGAACCAACATGCTTTGAAGAAGAAAATACATGCAGGGAATGGGAGAGACTATGGAGGAGGATATAACTTTGGAGGAGGATATAACTTTGGAGGAAAATAGCATGTAGACATTGGTGCAAAATAAGAAGGATAAGATTAACGTTATTCGAAGTAAGTAGGCATATAAGGTAAACCACTCAAATGGGTAGTATTGTTAGGTATTAGGCAAGCCTTTTAGCATAAGGATTTGGTCTACCCTATGATATAAATTATGAAGAGACCTCTTGTCATGTAGAAAAAAAGAATACCATTGGATCAATTATTCGAGTTGTAGCTAGCAAGAATTGGAAGATATACCTACTTGATATGAAAAATGCTTTCCTCAATGCATAGCTAGAGGAGGTGGTCTACATGAATCAACCATTAGGGTTTGATGATAAAAGCAAAGATGTTCATGTTAAAAAGACATTCTATAGTCTTAAGAAAGCCTCCAGCACATGAGATCAAACGCTTGTGGATTACTTGAACAATTGTGGATACAAACAAAGCAAGGATCATCTTTCACTATTCTACAAAAGAGAAGGTGAAGCATCTATCTATGTATATCTGTATGTAGATGAATTTATCATTATAGGTGATCATGAAGAAGGAATCAAGGACATCATGGAAAGACTCGCAAAGTAGTTCAAGATTTCAAACCTTGGAGATCTAAGGTACTTGCTAGGTATTGATTCATATACATAGAAAGTGGAATTTGGTTGATGCAAAGGAAATAGGTCGTGGATGTACTAAAGAAGAATTATAGGTTGTAAGAAAATAACCAATCCAATGGAATTCAATATGAAATTAAGTTCAATTGAAGGTAATGAAGTTTAGCATTCAGCCTTATACTGGTCTAAAGTGGTGTTTTTGAACTTTGCCAATATGACAACAAACCTAGAATTTATGGTTGGAGCTAAGATAGTTCTTTGATATCTCAAATGAACTTCCAATGAAGTTCCTTTCTATCCTTTTGATGAAGATGACTTGTAGGTGAAATCATACATAGATGTTGATTGGCTAGATCAAAAGAAGATAGGAGAATTACAAGTCAATATGCAATGATTCTAGGCAAGAAGATCATCCCATGGATGCAAATGAAGTAACCAATAGTTGCCTTATTTTAAATAGACACTGAATACAAAGCATTAGCACATGTTACTCGTGAGATTATGTGGCTCAAAAAAGTTAAGGTTGAATTGAATTTGTAGCTTTATTAAGTTCCAATCATGTGTGACAACATGAGTTGTGGGTACCTATCTGCAAATCCTATGTTCCATGCTAGGAGCAAGCATATAGAGGTTAATTCTCACTACATCAGAGAAAGGGTTTTGGCTAAGGAGACGCAAGTCCAACACATACTTTTTAATGGTTAGTATGTTCACATCCTCACCAAATCATTGGGAACAACCAAGCTAACAAATTTCAAAAGAGGCGATGGAAATATGAAACTTGGATGAAGACTTAAGGGTTGAAATTGGAGGTTGAGTGTTGAAAATCAAGCTCCAATCTTAGGAGCATATGAACCAGTTCTTTGTTGTAACTTGGATCATCATGAAACAATGCAAAATCATGCATACAATTGGAATTTGGATCCCCCTCATATCTCTTAATCAATCACCTATCACACATAGGTGTGATGAATCCGTATTTCTAGGAAACGAGTATCCTACCTTGTAGGGAATCTTTTCCAAGTTGTATATACACACCAAGTTCTTTGAATTGTATGATCCCACAAGTTCTATCACTTTAGGAATTTTAGTAAGCTATTAGTCCCCTTGTTAAGGAAGTGCCATACTTGCTTAAGTGTTTTTGTCCAACTTTGAGTAGCCATATCCTACTCTCTATTTTGGCAATCAAGGAGATTGATAGTTCTTTCTGTAGAGTAGGATGTCCTCTTGATATCTAATCCATTTCTTGAATTATTTAGTTATTTTATAAATATAATATAGTCTTCTAAAGTTTCCTCAAAGCTCAGGTCTTAACTTTGGATATTCTCAGAGAGATTGTGTCTCAAGTGAATAGTGGTCTTTGTCTAGATGCCTATTGAAGGTAGTGAGTATTCTATCTTGGAGCCATTGGTTCTCACAATAGAAAAAATTACTTTGAGTCGGATACTTGCATTGGTATGTCTTTTCATCTAGTTTCACTCACCAAAATCTCTCACGTTCATTCTATAGGAACTCAAGGAAACACTAATTCGAGTGAAGATAGGTTTATGTGAGTATACCTATGAGGCCATTCATGCTTCAAGTTGTATTGGGAGCTTATCATTATCTTATAAACAAGGACACACGAAATTGGATGATATGGTAGTGAAATATATTTCTCTTGGGTAAATGTTAGAAAGCAAAGGCCATCATCTATATCATCTAGAGATTAATTGCATTCTAGTTAGTCATGATGTTGATTTTATAGGAGACACAATTCTGCCTTAGTTTTATGTACCAAGGAGACATTAGTTAGCTCAAAGGATGTGAATGAGACTTTGCTACCTCTTTTTATATGCTAATAGTCAAGTGCTATTCATAATGAGGCAATATCTCAACTGTTACAAGTTTCAAATGATAATGTAGATCATTCCATTTCAGATGTAGATTTACATCATTCACTTCTGAAATAGAAGAGGCAAAAACTATGCCTAAATGGTTGTGGTACGCTTTGCAAAATAGGCAATGAGATGCACCTCTATCATATTGTACTCATTCAAGCTCTCATAGTACTTCCTTTGCATCAAGTTGTTATGCAATTGTTGTCTCTTAGACTAGTCTTTGTGATGAGGATGAGCATGTTTCTTTTGATGAAGCATAAAGTATAGAAAATTGGGTAGTTGTTATGCTATGAGTCAACATCTACATATTCTTTCATCTGCAAATACTCTCAAAAGGAGAGAAAGTACCTTCATTCAAGGTTGTTGTTAAATAGAAAACTATTATATAAATGTTCTTGGGTTCCATTTCCTTTCACATGGAAACTAAAGATAATAACCTTACCCATAATGGATCTAAAAAAACGTAATATCTCTTTTGAGGATCAAATCAATCCAAAGGATAGAAACACTTTGTGGAATTCCCCATGCAAAGATGAGAAATGTATTTTTATTGTAATCTTTACAATTTGTGATCCAGAGGTGCACATATATTGCATTGCAAGTCATAATTACACGCCCAGATGCTGAAGTGGATTAGAAATTATGATTTGAAAGCATTCTATGGACTTTTAGTTCAGCTATTTCCTTTCATTCCATTCAAGTGTATACAAATAAAAAAGAACCATGAAAATTCAGATAATTGCAAACTACATTCCCCAACACCAAGTCTGCTATTGTTTGAGCCATTTAATTATATATCTTAATTGGTAATGAAAGAATACATATCTTATTTGGCCTCAATCCCATAGATAACCAAATATGATATAACCAAGTTTGATCGGGCTAATATTGGTTGCTTCCTAATTTAATTCTACACTCTAATTGTGCCATCAAGTTACACTAGTTTTCCTCAGTTATTTCCTCAGTTTTGAAATGCGCGTGGAGATAGAGCATAGAGAACAAAAGAGCACAGAGAGAAAAAGAGCAGAGAAAGCCTAAGAAAAGCAGAATGTCAAAAATCCTGAAGAAGGGAGCTAGAAAAATATCTCACAAGTTACCTAAATTTACCCAAGAAATAAAGATTCCAAAAAGATTTCTTCTAAAATGCCTAGAAATCATAGCATTTTATTGAACTAATTCACATTTTGTTCCCACTTTAGAGTGATGGAACTCGATGCCACACATCAAGATTGCAAGAAAAGTTAATGCCAACCATCAAATTTTGGGAGGATCTCAATGCCAAGCATCAAATTTTGGGCAACGTAGATGCTTTGCATTGACCTACCCCACAAATGTGAGCTAGGCATCAACTTGGGCGAGAAGGTCGATGAGAGGCATCAACCTTCTCATCCGATTCCATGCTTGGCATCGAGTTGTCTCACATAAGGTTGATGCTTGACATTGGCTTGGACCCAAAATTTGATGCCTTGCATCGAATTGGGCTCGAGGGTTCATGTCCTGCATAGGCTTGGACCCCGATATCGATGCTTGGCATCGACTAGGGCGTTAAGGTCGATGCATGGCATCGACTTGTACATAAAATTTGATTCTAGGCATCAAGCTGGAGAACAAGACTGATGCCTTAGATCGACATGCCCCCAAACATTGAGATGAATCTTATTCTTAGGATAATGTCATACTCTTGGCTAACATAAATTGTATCACTGCAAGAACATTGAGAAGCACGATGAGAAATCCTTTAAGAAGCTGAAGGTGATTCTTAGCTTAGGAGAGGGTGCCTGGGAGATAAGCATTGTGCATTCTTTGAAGCCAAAGAAGAGCATCTTGTCTTTGTCCTCTAAGCATGCAAGTAATCCAATGGCCATATCATCAGGTGTTCATAGTAGCATCAAGCCCATTGAGGAAGATCCCAGTAGAAAAGATAAATCCAAAGAGATTGAAGTCAGTAGGAAAGGTAAACCACTTTGAGACATGACAAAATTGGAATAGTGCCTTCCATACATAGAGAAGAAAGATGCCACTGTACTTGTATTTGTTGGAGCCTATGGGAGGGGAAAGATTACCACCACAGAGGTGTTTCAATATGGCCTTGTGTTCAAGGTGGACTACAAAGATGAGGACTCAGATAACCTCCTTTTCCAAGTGGAGAATTCAAAAGGATTGAGGAATACAATTTGCAAAATGGAGCTCCTATGTCTAGAGTATTGTGTCCTAGAGAGGCTCGCTCAGATTTTCATGGATTCGAACAATTGGATTGTGGATCTCTTGACCTGGATATAGGGGAATAACATGCCACCCAGCAAAGGAAGATGACACCTATTAAGTCAATGGACAAGTATCCCATACAAAAGAAGCCCTAGAAGAAAATGAAGCCAACTGATGTGAAATCAATAGAAAGCTTAGACTCTTAGGATGACATAGTTTCCCTTGGAGGAGAGCTCGCATCTGGGATATTGCTGACAAAACAAGATAAGATTAGGGAAGAGATTATCAAGAGGAAGCTCATGAACAAGTGGCGACTTTTCCACCTCCCCATTACCATAATCCAGAGACCCCCAATAGACCCACCTATAGGAAGGAGGCCTCTTGAGATAATGGGGCCACATAATCTGCATGTACACAATCTTAAGAAAAAGAAGAAGATAAACCCACATGCAACCATTGTACCATTCTTGCTAAAGGTCGATCCAAACGAATGGGGTTCAGTCGAGGAATTCAACAAAGGTTTGTGTGAGGACTATGCATACTTTGTTATTGGAGGATCACACTCTGTAGAGGCCTAATGACAGATTGTAAAAGAGCATCCAACTACATACTTATTTAGGTATGTAAAGAGTAAAATGTATGTTGGTTGACTAGAGAGGAGGCCAAACTCCTAGCTTGGGACCACAACAATCACAATGATTATAGGCAGAAAATGTCATCCATTGAGCATATCCGATTCTCCCACCATGAGTATGTCGATGCCCTAACGGCAAATGGTGGAAGGATCCATCCAAATTTGAGAAAGCAATTCTTGATACAGGTAGGGATTGTAGTGGATGAAAATATGAAGTCGAATGCATTCCATAAATTTGACCCACGGTTCCAACTCGACTTCATGAGAGGGGAAATATGGGATCTCCAAGATAAAATATTCACAATGTGGGAGAACAAAGAGGTGAACAACCACAAATAGAAAAAGGCAAAAATAGATCCGCAGGTGGATGTAAAGAGAAAGGGAAAGAAAACTGATCTCTCCATTTCTTACTCAGAATAGGCTAAGATC
This sequence comes from Ceratopteris richardii, assembly GCA_020310875.1. Classification (NCBI taxonomy): domain Eukaryota; kingdom Viridiplantae; phylum Streptophyta; class Polypodiopsida; order Polypodiales; family Pteridaceae; genus Ceratopteris; species Ceratopteris richardii. The sequence goes on from CM035412.1 coordinate 157,660,085, forward strand.
ATTTACTTGTCCACCTTGATATAGGTTTTATGCTTTCTGCTCACGAATTTAATGGCAAGTGGAGCATTTGACCAAAAAACCCTTCTATTTAGCTAGTAGTGAATTTTGAAACCGTGTTGAAAAAGATTTCCTATTTGTGAATTCTTGTTTAAAATTTGCATGCATACTACTCATTTAAGCAAAGCAAAACTTTCTCGTCTTTTTGTGCATGCTTGATTGGGTACACTACTTGAGTTGTTATAGTGACCGGCAGTTTCTCCTTGTTCACAGTTGAAGTTATCATCTGTTTGTTCATTTTCTTTAGTGTATATTCTACCAGAAGCTCTTCCACATTTTTCGTAAGTAGTAGAGGATCTTAAAATCATTTAATAAGGTTCAGCATTTGTAGGCTGCCACTTAAAGCTAATTGCATACGTGCTTCCCGTCCAAGAAAATAGGATTCTTTGGTCGGGATGATATTTTCCTTAACAGATGATGGTTCCTATTTCATTTCACAATTTCTCATGAAAGATCAAACGAAAAATAAACCTCGAAGAGTTGAGTTCCTCCCTCGTGTCGAGTACATATCAGCATCAAGGATCTCGTCTTCTTCATTGCAGTAAAAAGGAATAGGATATAGCCTACGGCCTGAGAAGTAATACAAGAAGATTCCACTCTGTGAGTCATCTGATGTATATGAAACCTTATTGTCATTTGAATTTAATGACTTATCATGCATAAAGAAGAATTCCTAACTCGAGGGTGAAATCTTTGGCTTGCATTGGAATAAAAAGAGAAAAACAAATGGATGTATCTTGTTAGTCTCCTTTGGCTTAATTAACGAACTTGAATTGTAGGGAACCCTAAGAGTGTTTCTCCCCAAAGAGTGGACAGTAAACCGAACAAAAACATTACTAAATAAGGACCAAGATTAAAGCAACATTCAAGCACTTGAGGTTTGTTTTTTGAGATCTCTCTTATTACACTTTCAAAGTTATTTGATTAAAGAAAAGAGGCACCAAACTTTAGCACCTTCCTTTAAAAAAAGCTTGTGTTCGTTGAAACATCGTGATATAGATCTTGAATGAAAGATCATCTTAGGCTAAAAGGAAAGTGTTTGTAAGTTAACACTAATATTTATCCTTCTCCCTCCTTTCCATGAAACCTTGCAACATCGGGTAGAATGTAGAAGTGGAGGAGTCATTGAGCTTCAAGATTGTGGCTACATTAAAGCCACATATGCATGAGTAAGCCTAGATCATCTCCCTTGTATCATAATTTCATAATCATATACATTTGTTTCATTTAGTGCAAGTCATTCTCTATGTATTGTTATCTATTGCAAAGTCTCCATAGTGATATTGATTAATCGAGTTCTCTACATATACTTATCATTTTGAAATGATCCAAGTTGGATAGGTAGCATGATCAGCCTAGTTGCTACATGTCAATTTTCACATCATTTATTTCATTAGATTGTGACATAAGTTCTCTACAAGCAACCTATGTCTGCTCACTATCATCTTCCTAAAAAGTTGGGATTATGCTCCCAGCTTCTTAATATCATTTCTCATCACATACTCATCCTAAATTAGTGAAATAACTTCTAATAGTGAGATAAGGTCTTCATTTAGCTATTTCTAAAAGCTCTCTAGCCAATTATAAAGGAGTGACTGAGCACTTAATATTTTTTTGAGAGGAACCTTGTCCATAAATAGCAAGCTTTTGGAGTCCTTCAAATGTGAAAGTTATAAGTGCATGGGACTAGTGCCCATGGGACCTCCCAAATCCCACAAAGAAAGGTACAAATTGTAGATCTAGAGAGCATTACAAAGAAGGTTAATAGCCCTCTCACCCCCCCTCATGCGGGGCCCATGTGGGTTTAAGTTTGTTGTTCTCGATGAGAAACACCTTATGATGCCTAAAGGGTGAGGACCACTTGCAATTGTAGATTCTTTTGCTGAGGAGGAACAGGGACTTCTCCATTGACCTCTCTTTAGGAGGGTGTCCAAAAGTGTCGGGGAGAGTAGGCCATGGCCAAACTTCCTTTTTGCAAAAAAAAAAATTGAAAGTTATTTGTTTTGCTATAACAATTCGCGAATGATGTTCCAAGGTACATAATAAGCCCAAGTGCATATTTTGGAAGCTAGAACTTTCCACTAAGGTACTCTGAAGCTACATTGGGAGGTGTAGAGCATGATTTTCACAACACCACCTCATCTTTGGAGTGTATCCAACCATCTCCTCATAGTGGTATTAGAGCTATCATCAACTCAACATGCGAGATGGATTCCCATCATCTATTGACAAATTGGATCAAGGTCATTACTCTGATTGGTCACTTAGATTGGAAGCATATCTTCAAGGTAGAAATCTCTATGGTTACATATCTAGAGATTAGATGATGCCAATACTTAGAAGCAAAGGTCAACCTACTCAAGAAGAAGAAGACATGTTAAAAACATGGTGCTCAAAGGATGCTTTAGCGAGGTCTTATATTCTCAACTCAGTTTTTGATTTCTTACTTCCACATATTAGGAGTTTTAATACATCACAAGAGACATGGAATGCTCTTGAAGCATTCTTCTTTTGAGACTAGAGCCAAGAAGAACCAACTTTGGATGGAATTCACCACACTCAAGAAGATGCCCAAGCAAAGTGTGACTAATTTTGTCACAAAAAATGTGGAAAAACTTGCAAGCATCGATCAAGTCATTGAAGAGGAGCAGATTGTGAGAGAAGTGATCAATGGAATCAAGGCAGATGATAAATGGGAAGGCTTCACCACAGCAATGGACCTATACATGGATATGGAGGTACCTGACTTCAACACTCTGATGGGAAAACTATTCGGTCATGAAGCTAAGCTTGTGAAGATTAATGAAAACTTAGAAGGTAACCAATCGTCTATCCTGTACACTTATAAGAATAAGAGTAAGGATAGCAAAGGCAAAGGCAAAAGATCTGATTATGAAGCTAGTACGTCTCAAGAAAAGTTTGTAGGAGGAGGTAGAGGTACAAGAGGAAGAGGCAGATGAGGTCGACAAGGCAAGGGGAGATTCCAAATCTCGTCTCCATGTGCCATATGTGGCATGAGTAACCATAGAACTGAGAGTTGTTTTAGGAATCCCAAAAATTAGAGAGGAAGAGGCTTCAATAGAGGAAGTTATGGAAGAGTAAGATCAAGTAACTTCAATGGCTACAACTATAACTTCAACAACACAAATAACCAAGGAGGATATAGAGGAAGAAGAGATTATAAGAATTACATTGAATAGCAGACACAAAAGGACTCACTTCTATTGATGAACATTACCATAAAGCAAGGTAAAATAGATGAGCATGTGTTCTATATAGATTTTGGTTGTTCCGATCATGTAGCAGGAAATGTGGCTCTATTATCACACTTGGAAGATCCAAGGAGTAGATATGAAGCTCAAACAGGAGATGACACTAGGCACTTAGTTGAAAAAATTGAAAATTTGAAGACTCTAAATGGAATTAGGAATCTACTCAGTAAGGTATTATATGTACCCATCATAAGTAAGAACTTGATAAGTGTCTGACAAATTGTAGAGAAAGGATTGCAGGTAAGATTCACAAGGAATGAAGCATTTGTTGAAGATCCTCAAAAAGGATTCAAGAGAATTTCAAAGGGAGAAAAGTCAGGTAGACTCTTTACATTTGAATTGCAAGATACTAGAAATATATTCAATTATGGAGGAAAAGCCCTATCAGAACTAGATATGTGGCATAAAAGATTGACTCACATTGGTGAAAGAAGTTTGAGGCAAATATGCACAATTCAAAGTGTGCTTGGCCTACCTAATATGTCCAAGAAACATATGATATACAAGTGCATTGCTTGTCAGTTTGGGAATTCACATGGACAACACTTTCTGAAGAAAGATTACATCCATGGTGGCCTATTGGAGCTAGTCCACACTGATGTTTGGGGACCTAGCAAGGAACCATCAATTTCAGGATCCAAGTACTACGTATCTTTTATTGATGATTGTAGCACATGGACCATCCTATATTTTATGAAGCACAAGGATGAAGTATTCAGATGTTTCAAGAAATATCTTGCTCTTTTTTGAAAATAAAAAAGGGAAAACATTAGAGGCTAAGGTTAGATGGAGGGGGAGAATATATCTCCCATGACTTTGATGCTATCTACAAGATAGAAGCATTAAAAGAGAAATCACAACCAAGTACACACCAGAGCAAAATGGAGTAGTAGAGAGAAGAAATAGGACCATAATTGAAGCTACAAGGTCCATGCTTAATGAAAAAACATTACCCAATTATCTATGGGCAGAGGCTATGTCTAGAGCCATCTATCTCACCAATAGAATCCCATCAAAAGCATTGGATGGGATGACAGCCTATGAAGCTTGGAATGAATGAACACCTAGCATTGATCATTGTAGGATATTTGGATGCATAGCCTATGCACATGTTCCATCACAAATCATAGATAAATTGGATCCTAAGGCACAAAAATGTGTATTTATTCGATATGGCCTAAATAAAAAAGGGTGCATATTATATAATCCAAGTACTAAAGGCTTTATTGTTAGCAGAGATGTCTTTGATGAGAAGAACTCTTGTTTTGAAGATGATTGCACCAAACTCAAGCTACCTTATGGCCCAGAAAAGGGCTTCCCAAAATTGCAAAAGGTGAATGATCACCTATATGAAGATACAAGTGATTCTAATGATGATCAGAAGACACCAAAAAGGAACATCAAGGCATGGAATAATAAAGGCAAAGAGAAGATGTAGGAGTTTTGAAATATTGCAGAATCTTCTCAACAAACAATAAGGAGATGAACTAGGGAAATGAAGAAGCTAGAAAGGTATGGATTTGAAACCTCTTTGGTGAGTAAGCATCTATTCACTAATGTAGATTGGGCAGAAAGTCTTCATTTCAGTTATATTGATTAATCAAGTTCTCTGTGTATACTTACCCTTTTGATATAATTCAAGTTGGGATAGGTAGCATTACAAGCCTACTTGCTAGATATGAATTTGTCCAAGAAGAAATCAGAATCGAGAAAAACCATGGAAGAAGAAATTGAAGCTCTTCAAGAAAATCAAACTTGGGAATTGGTTCCCAAGAAACAATCCATGAGGGTCATTGGATCTACATGGATCTATAAGATAAAGAAGAGATTAGATGGATCAATAAACATGTATAAAACAAGGCTTGTGGCTAAAGGGTTTGCTCAAACCCAAGGTATAGATTATGAAGAGACTTTCTCTCATGTGGCAAAGATGCCTACTATCAGAGTACTCATGAGTGTAGCATCTTTTACAATTGGAATATCTACCAAATGGATGTTTAAAATGTTTTCCTTAATGGTTGGATTTTCGAGGTTTATATGGCACAACTTCTTGGTTTTGAAGAGAAATCATATCTAGAATATGTATGTAGGTTGAAGAAAGCTTTATATGGCTTGAAGCAAGCCCCTAGGGCTTGGAATCACAGGTTGGTTACTTACTTGCAAGATAAAGGATTCATGGTAAGCAAGGAAGATCCTTCCCTCTTCACAAAAAGGCACCATTAATAGGTTATATACCTCTTTGTATATGTGGATGATATAATCATTACAGGTAATGATGCAAATGGAATCAAAAGGATCAAAGCACAAATGAAGGAGGAGTTCAAGATCAATGATCTTGGCATACTCACTTACTTCCTAGGATTGGAAATAGTATAGAAAGAAGGAGATATGTTCCTAACTCAAAGGAAGTATATTGGGGATATGATCTCCAAGTTCAAAATGGAAAACACAAAGGCTGCAGGTACTCCAGTGGAGGTAAATCATAAGCTAAGTGCTCATGAAGGTGAACTGATTTAAGATGTGAATAGTTATGAAAGTCTTGTAGGTAGCTTGAATTATGATACCCTAACTAGGGTTGACATATGTTATGGAGTTAGTGTGCTAAGTGGATTTATGCACATTCCAAGGAAGCCTAACATGGAAGTAGCTAAAAGAATCTTGAAGTACTTGAAGGATACAACTGATGAAGGGTTATATTAACCTTATGTCTTTGATTTACATATCAAATTATTCTCTAATGCAGATTGGACAGGATCCAAAGATGATAGGAGAAGCACCTCACGTTATCGCACATTTCGAGGTACAAAGTTGATCTCTTGGTCATCAAAGAAGCAACCTACAATTTCTCTCTCATCAAATGAAGCTGATTAAAGAGGTCTTGCAAATGTTACTCAAGAGGCTATGTGGATCAAAGCTCTATACTCTGATTTAGGGTTGAATACTTCAATCCCAAACATCCTCGTTGATAACATTAGCTCATTACATCTTGTTGCTAATCCTATCTATCATGCCACGACCAAACACATTGAAGTACACTACCATTATGTTGGAGAAAAGATCATTAGCAAGGAGATACAACTCTTATATGTATCTATACATCAACAATGTGCACATATGATTACAAAGGCATTTGATGGAACCAAATTGAGTAGATTCATGTCTATGATTGGTTTGCACAAGATTATGAAAGACTAAAGACTCAAGCATCTTAGGCTTAAGGGGGAGCTATTGGTACATTGGCAAGCCTAAGTGCTAGGCCAAAACATTTAGGACTACATCTCATTCTACTTCAACTCATAGGAGAACGTGTATGGGAACACATGCTTGATATTTTCACTTTGTCACATTGGATAAATTGTAAAAGCAAAAATAGGAGAATCATGTGGATTTAGGAGAAGCAAAGGCCCATGTTTTTTGGTTGAGGAATCATATCCAATCACCCCTAAAGTGTATGAGTACTTTTAGGAGTGGGAAATTCAAACTTCCAAAGTAATTGCTTTGTATAAAAAGAGCACATTTTAGTTGTGGGGATATGAGCTATCATTGAGAGCTATTGAGTTGCAGTACTGGACATATCTTGACCTCAACCGGTGTAAGAGTAGTCCTCTACACTTCCCTTGTATCATATGTCCATTATCACTTACTAATTGATACATTTCTTCATGATCATTTCTATCTACTCTTCTTTGTCATTTTTTCATCATTTCACTAATTTTGCAGAAGTGATTACTCTGTTGAATTGATGCACTTTAACTTTTTATAACTAGAGTGAATTGTATGTTATAAACCTACAAAGTTTCTTTAGATTTGGTTAAGACAATTGCAAGAAATGTGTTGATGAAGTGGACGTTTGCACATCAGCTTGCTCTTGAAAATGCAGGATGACCCCCTTGAGTTGTTAAACTCATTGCTCAGTGTATAGTGCCTCTACATTCAAGAAATAACTTTCTTTAGTTATCTAGACATTGGAATTAGATGAGTGCAAAAGTTCTTTGGTGAATTCATATGAGGTTGTGAGCTCTTAGTAAAACAATGAGCAACTACAAGTCCCAAAATAGAAGGTTTCTTCACAAAACTAGTTCACGAAACTCATCTCTATTGATAAAAACTTTTGAGAGTGATGTAGCAAAGCACATAGTGGGACTAAATGCATAAATGAGAAGTTGAAGGTGTATATTAAGATTCCCTAAAGGGTATCTTCTAAAGCTCATCTCCCGAATGTACCCAAATATTTTGTCACATGTATATGTATATGTCTATGTATATGTACATGTACATGTATATGTACATGTATATGTATACACATATGTATATGTATATGTATATGTATATGTATATGTATATGTATATGTATATGTTTATGTATATGTATATGTATATATATATGTATATGTACATGTATATGTAAATGTATATGTATATGTATATGTATATGTATATGTATATGTATATGTATATGTATATTGTAGCATTCCTCGCCAAACCCATAAAGATGATCACGCATACATACAAAATAAAAAACATCATAAGCAAACATTAGTTTCATTAACCAAAGAATAAATCAGATCAAGTTTTCAACTCTATATATATCAAAAGAGAAATCTTATGTGTGAATTTTTAGATGTTCTATCTTAAATACATGAATAGCTTCACGATCCATCTTCATGATCCAAATGTTACAATATATCATCAATAGTCTCTACATGAGCTCTCATCCTTCTTTAAACAATATCTTTGGAAAATAGCTTCTTGATGAAGCTTCTACCTCCCGACCACCCCCGAGCTATCACAATCGCATTCACATTCGCACTCTCAATCACACTCACTCTCACTCTCACTCTCACTCTCAATCACAATCTCACTCACAATCTCAATCAGAGTAAATCTTTCTTGCTCATGCCATTGAATGATGATATATAAGTGTTGCTTCAAAGTAGCTTCTTCTCAATCTCCATCCCCTGTCTTCATCTTTATCATCAAGTCTTAATCTAGGCTTCATTATCAAAGTCCTATAGACTTTTCTCAAGTGAGCACAATTTTCATCTGATCCAAGCAAAGTATCCAAGTGATTCTCCTCTTCTTTGTAGATTTTCTCACCGCCTATTACTTTGATCTGTATCATAGTGAATTCACCTTTAGCTTCTTCAATTGTATCGTGGATTGGAGTTCTCTGAGATTTTCCCCCATTCCAAGATGAGAGTCCCATCTCTCTCATCTGTCACCTGATGTATGGTCGACATTGTCTTTTCCAGGACTCCCAAGCCCATCCGCATCATAATCACAAATGTTGCAATGTGGAGCACCCACATACGTACAAAACCTGAGCGAACGCAGAAACTAAGTACAAGAAACCAGGGACGCATAACCTTTCGTCCACGAAGAATGAGCCACTTCATTGCCATACACCTCTGCAAGCTGTAATGGTCGATGGCAATTGCAAGCATGATGGATCAGCTATAGGAGTCGCCTTTCTCATCCACCAGATGAATACCCAACTAATGACGGCCACTATGGATGCGGCTCATCTGGTGTCATCAGGTCCAATATGACCAAAGCTCCATAGCAAGATTGTGACAATAGCCCTATAGCGATGGAAGCGGCATTCATGAAGAAAAGAATACAGACAAACAGATCCTTGATTCCTCCTGGAAACTTGTGTTGATTGGTGGCTCTCCTGTCAGAGTTGTCGCAGACATACAAATTGGAAAAACTCTGGATCTTGCATCTGTCTCTATTTCTCCTCATGCTGCCGTTATATATCTTGGCGCAAGGAATTGAAGAACGCTGTTTGCATACATTTCTCTGGAATCAGCAATAAAGTTTTGAACCACAGTGCTTACAGTGGGTCGACCGTCAATAGCGTACTTTTCAAAAGCCACGGAGATCTCCTAGACAAACAACAAAACTAAATTAGAATCCCCGGATCAACGCTTCCTTATTTGTTTTAGTTTCTAGCTTTTCGCACTTTGCGTTTTCTTTTTCTACTTTTATGTCTTGCTTTAACTTTACGTATTCGTTCTCGTTTCTTAGTTTTAAATTACATACATTATCTTTTCTATTTTGTTTTCACACTTATAGCATTAGGTTCACATGGATTCACTTATGTAGATAGATGCACACATATGGATGATCACAAAAGCAAACTATTTGCTAAGATTCTCCGTCATAATAAGAATATCCATGACTATATATAATGGCTGGTAGCTTGACTATATCGAATGGAGTTTTGTTTGAGCCCATTATCTAAATACAAAATTCAATGCAAGAACACTGTTTCGATTTTAGATCCTTACTCTTCTAAAGCTTATGTTGCACTGTAGAAAACTATTGCATATATATTTCTATGATGGTATATTACATATATGCATATGTATATGTATATGTATATGTATATGCATATGTATATGTATATGTATATTTATATGTATATGTATATGTATGTGTATATGTATGTGTATATGTATATGTATATGTATATGTATATGTATATGTGTATGTATATGTATATGTATATGGATATGTATATGCATATGTATATGTATATGTATATGTATATGTATAAATATATATATATATATATGTATATGTATATGTATATGTATGCATATATGTATATGTATATATATATGTATATGTATATGTATATGTATATGTATATGTATATGTATATGTATATGTATTTGTATGTGTAGATGTATATGTATGTGTTTATGTGTATGTGTATGTATATGTATATGTATATATGTATATGTATATGTATGTGTATATGTATATATGTATATGTGTATGTATGTGTATATGTATATGTATACCTATATGTATATGTATATGTAGTTGTAGTTGTAGTTGTATATGTACATGTATATGAATATGTATATGTATATGTATATGTATATGTATATGTATATGTATAGCTATATATATATATATATGTGTGTGTGTGTGTGTGCGTGTGTGTGTGTATGTATGTGTGTGTGTGTATGTACATGTATATATATGTAAATGTATCTATAAATCTATATGTATAAGAATATGTATGTGTACATGTTTATGTATATATATATATGTATATGTATATTTATATGTATATGTATATGTATATGTATATCCATATGTGTATGTATATGTATATGTATATGTATATGTATATATATATGTATATATATATGTATATGTATATGTATATGTATATGTATATGTATATGTATATGTATATGTATATGTATATGTATATGTATATGTATATGTATATGTATATGTATATTGTTGGCAGTCAAGGAACTCAAGGAGTCACAAGACAAGGAAGTCAACGAAGGGAGTCAGAGTGAAGAGAAGGCACAAGCAGACGGAGTAGTCGACGAAGATCTAGCAAGTAGGCCATTATTTTTTCATGAAGCTAAAGCATATCCAAGAGGTGGACCCACAGGAAGAAGGAGCAAGTAGGGAGCTCCAGGAAATGTATGTCAAACTATTAGAAGAAATCCCTACAAAAATAGTGATTTTCATCACTAAAAACGATTGTAAATACCATTTCATATTTTCGTAGCTCCATTTTGTGCAAGCCAAGGAGTCCTTGAGCTTGAGGAGCTTTAGAAGTACCTACCTATCAGTTTTCACATTTTTTAGACTCCGTTTGAACCTCCAAATAGGCCAGAGAACCTAATTTTTAACTAGGCCGGACACTAGGTCTGGACAAGTTCTCTAGCTTGAGGTTTTTACGTGTACACCATATGTACTTAGTAGGTGTCCCATGAAAGAATTGCATTCTATTACTCCA
>CM035412.1:157683690-157741190 GCA_020310875.1 Ceratopteris richardii
GCTTTCTTCCATATTGGTTTTAGCCCTTCATTATTTTGAAGTCTTTCGAATTCCCTGGTGAAGAAATGATACCGGCCCCAATGCCCGTTGAACTCTATCTCTGCCTCCCATAGGTAAGTGCCTTCCCCGAGAGGTCCTGCCACGTCACTGAACCAATGTGAGTTTTTGTTGACTGGCATTGTGTGCCCCTGTGGAGGATTCTGGACCGGTATGGCATGTAACGCTCTCAATGCCACTGGACGCTCCTTCAATTCCTCCTCAATAGGAAGACTTTCAATATCCACAATCGGAGGGTTGGTGCCTGCCTGGGAGCTAGTTCCTACCTCGGCCATATCGAGGAAACTGGTCACCAATTCTGTGAGAATATACAAAGGAATGTTAACATTGCAAACGGACACCAAGCGTTCATGTGTACTCGTTACAACATTAACATGATTTTAGTGAGAGGTTAGGAGGTCCACAAGTGCTCGGTAATCATGTGTGTAGTTAGGGAATGGATAATCCTAAGAGCTAAATGGAAAGGTGTGGTGTATGAGTGATGTAGTTAGTAAGTCGGTATGAATTCACAAATGAGGGTCGAGGGGTTTATTACACGTTTTGGGCTGCCAAACAAACAGAATGGCTGTTGGTCTTGAATTTGTGGAGACTCTGGAGGGCTTTATAAGAGTGTCTGCTTGGAAATGAGGCTTTTTAGGGATCCATTTACAAGTGATTCTACTTGTGCCCATGGAAGAATATGTGTTCGTGCGTGATGTGTTAGAATGGGTAACAGATGTTCAAGTGGGTGAACCATGTTGTACAGGGTGTGGCCTCTGTGTAGCTATTTGAGCCCGCAAGCAAGCCTTAGGCACCCAAATTTGTCTTGATTGTGGGCTAGCCTTCATCAACTTCTTGGGTACCCAGATAGACTTCATTTTCGCAGAAGAATTTCTGAAAGACTTCTTACTAGTGTCGTGTTGTTGATTGCTAATAAGAATCTTTGCCCGTATGGTTGGCTTGATTGCAACAGGCTATTCACCTTTCCGCACCCACACTTGTTTCATTCGCTGAGACATCCTGCTTCTCACGTTCATTTGGCCTCCAGCATAGGTAGTCTGCTGTATTTGATCTGTCGTTGGTTGTTGCATCCCTCTGGCCTTTGGAAAAGAAGGGAGTTCTGTTGTGTCCTTGACTTCTTTATTGAGATCATCATTCCTCTGCATCACATAGTTTTGGACAATAACAGCATGGTCATCTTCATGTGTACTCCTGGAAGGACCAGGAGTGTGTGCCTTGCCTAATTCCTTGAGTGCTTCATTTTCTAACTCAATTGTAATGTGTTTCTCATTGACCCAAACCTGAAGAAGTCCACTTCTTAGGTTTAAGTTGACTGCATGGTCATAGATCCAGTCTTGACCCAAGACAAGAGGCTCAGTGAGGTCCTCATCTTGACACACTAGCACTTTCACTGTCATTAAAACACCTTGAATGTGGAGGGGAAGTTCCACCTCGGCCATGCAAGGGGTTTCCACGCCTCCCAATCTTATGAGATATGCCTCTATAGGATTGACTTTTAATTTCAATTCTTGACAGTAAGAGAGTCTCACCGCCCTAGTGGCTACACCTGAGTCAATCAATGCTCGCACAGTCTTTGTGCTAATTTCTTGTCCTATCTCTAAGGTCACAAATGGGCGTCGATCGATTATTCTATGGACACTTATTCTGGAGACTTCACACATTGCCATATGATATCCTGGGTCCACATAGTCATCTGCCCTAGGCTGATCCCTACCCTGTCGTCTCAACTTCATCCTTCTGATGCGTTCTAAAGCTTTTGCTTGAGCTTCTTCTCGAATTCGCTTTTCTTCCTCTTTGCATTTCTTGGAAATGTTGAGTCGATTTAGCATCTCTTCAGTCAAAGGTTCCTGATATAACTTGACTCTACACCCGCTTATGTAGCTAGGTAGAATATCGCCTTCTAATGTGGCTAGTTGTACTGCTCCACTCGTTGAAATCCTAGTTATGATCATAGGTCCATAGCCACGCTTCTCTAATTTTCTTGCATGTTGCTTCAGGGTGTAGACTAAAACTAAATCTCCAGCCTTCAATCCTTTATCCTTAACATGGGCATCAAAGTAAGCTTTTTGTCGTTTTTTAGCTGCATATATTCCTGCGGCAGTCCTTAGTCTTGTTTCTCCTAATCGCTCAAGGTCAAAGATCCTAGAGGAGAGCTCATGGCCCGTCCACTCATGCTCCTGTGCTACCTTTAGTGTAGGTATCAAGAAGTCCAATGGTAGCACTGCATTTTGGCCAAATACCATCTGAAAGGGTGTGGCTTGGAGTACCGTTTTATAGGCAACTTTGTATGCCCAAACAGCATGGTGTAGCTGTTTGTCCCAATCAGAGCGTTTAGTATTCACCAATTTAGTCAACACATTGCATAGAATCTTATTTGTGCTTTTGCTTGCCCATTAGCTTGTGGATGGTAGGGGGCAGACTTCTTGTGTATAACCAAGAACTCTTGGAGAAGATTTTCGATGACTTCATTCAAGAAGTGAGCCCCTCTATCATTGACTAGCTCTATGGGTAGCCCGTATCTTGTGAATACATTCTCAAATAAGAACTTAGCTGTCGTTTGAGCATCGTTCTTCGTGGTAGCTTTCACTTCTACCCACTTGGTTAGATAGTCTGTGGCCACAATGATATATTCAGCATGTGAACCCTTAGCTAGGGGATTAATAGGACTAGCAAAGTCTATTTCCCACTTAGAGAATGCACATCCACCCATCATAGGTTTCAAAGGCATCTCATCTTTGCGTATAGGATATTGAGTCCGCTGACAGACATCACACCTCTTCACATAGGTATGTGCATCCATGTGAAGGGTCGGCCACCAAAGACCTGCAAATAATATTTCCTTGATCACCCGATCTGGTCCAAAATGTCCTCATGCTACACCTTGGTGAGCAGTTTCCAAGATCTTAAGATATTCGCTCTCATGGACACATAATCTGAGGTAACCATCTTTACCACGCTTGTATAGATTATCACCAATGAGTGAGTAATCTAGGGCTTCTTGTTCTAGACTTCTTTGTCTGGCCAGTGTCATATCTTGAGGGAATGTTCTCGTCCTCAGGAAGGCTACTAATGGTTCACTCCAATCTGGCACTATGGACACTTGATAAAGAGTGGCATGCTCCACCGGTGGTTTAGTGCAATAGATTGGGCATTCCTTGCACAACTTATGGACATCTGCTTCCATAGTTGGCCAATGCACTCCGAGTCTTCTTAGTGTCTGTAGAGTTCGTTGCTTTGAGTAGTGTTGCTCTAATGCACCTACATGTGCTAATTCAACCATTTAGCATACTCATCCTCTTCCACACAACAAGCTAGGATCCCTTGATCTGTGTGCTTGTACATATTTCCTGCCATGATCTGGTATTTTTGGGCTTTTACTATCTCCCTATCTTGAGTATTTAAGACTGCGTGATTGGGCCCGTATGTCAATACTGGCACTAATGGCTTAGCCCACTGAGGTACAACTTCCAAATTAAACAAGTAAGCATCATGAAGGTCATCCGACACTCCTTGTGGGGCTTCTCCAGATGTGAGCCTAGAGAGATGGTCTACTCTCAAGTGAGTCTTCCCTTTCCTCACCACTACTTCAAAGTCATATTCCATTAGTAAGAGAAACCATCTTACTAATTGGCTTGTATTGCATGGTTTGTTTACCAAGTACAATAATGCCTGATGATCGGTAAAAAATTTAAACTTATTTGCAAGCAAATAGTGTCTAAACTTTTTAATTGCATATACCATGCCTAATCCTTCTCGTTCGATGGTGGTATAGTTCCTTTCAGCTGCATTCAACTGTCTACTAGCATAGGAAATTGGAAGATCCATATTACCTTCACCCGTAGGTTGTGCCAGTACACATCCAATAGCATAATTGGATGCATCCACGTGAACATCAAATGGCTTATTCCAATCTGGTGTGGTCATGATTGGTGTTGAACACAATCTTCTTTTGAGCTCATTGAAGGAGTCCTCACATTCATTAGTACACTCAAAGTTAGTCAAAAACCCATACAGAGGCTTTGCTATGATGGCATACATGTGTATAAACCGCAGTAATAAGCACAATGCCCCATGAAAGCTTGTACTTCCTTGACATTCTTTGGCCTAGGTATCTCGGCTATGGCTCTTACTTTCTCTTCATCGGTGGATATGCCACTCTTTGACACTATGTGTCCTAGAATCTTGCCTTGCCTAACCATGAAAACACACTTTTGTGGGTTCAGGCATACTTGATACTCTCTACATTTGTCAAAGATTTGCCTGAGTTCTGGTATATGTGTTTGTCTAATGTTGGAATGAGCACAGAGATCATCAACATAGACCTCTAAACTCTTCCTCAAGAACTCTTTAAACACGTGACACATCAATCTTTGGAAAGTTGCAAGAGCATTGGTAAGCCCAAATGGCATTACTCTAAAGGCAAATATGCCCCACTCTGTGGCAAAAGCTGTCTTATGCTGATCTTCTGGAGCTATGGCTACTTGATTGTAACCCGAAAATCCATCAAGGAAGCTGTACACTTCCTTGCCTGCTACTCTTTCTAGCAGATGCTCAGTGATAGGAAGCGGATAGTTGTCTCGAATAGTGCTTGCATTAACCTTCTTCAAGTTAATGCACACATGTAGCTTTCCATTCTTCTTGGGCACCACTACAATGGGGGATACCCACTTGGTGTTCTCAATTTCCTAGATGAATCTAGCTTCTACCAGTCTATCTATCTCCTCTTTGATCTTAGCAGCATAATTATCATTATATGTGTATGGCTTTTGCTTAGAGGGTTTGGCATCTGAGGTCATGGGGATAGTGTGTGAGCATATGTCAAGGTTGACATCTTTTAAATCCTTGTAACTCCACGCAAATACATCTCTGTATTCTCTCAGCAAGGTTATTAGCTCATGCTCTTCTTCCTCTGTCAAGTCATGGCCTATGTACGTGCATCTTTCTTCTCCTTTTTCTATGGCTACGACTACTTTCTTGGTAGTTTCTTTGTTATCATAGGCCTCTCCTGCTTGTGCCTCGCATTTAGGCATTCTTACCATGACTCTGCTATCGTCTATCTCATACTTTTTGAAATTCTCGGGAACCTCAAACAAGGATTCTTCCTCTTCTGGTGTGACTTCTCTCTTCTTTCTTTTCTTCCCTTTATCCTTAGGGGTCACTTGTGTGGTTAACCTTACGTCATTGGTGAGCTCTCCATGTCTTTGAGGTTGAAATTCTACTTCATAGAAGTATTCTTCATCTGACGCAAAAGGTGGGTCCATAATGATGGACTCTAGATCGGAGTCACTTGCATCCTCAAATGCATCAGGGTTAGGTTCGCACTCTTCTAAAAGTGCATCTCCCATGATTGGTTCTACGGAGAAGACCGAAATGTCATATCCATCCTCATCACAGTGGGGTGTCCATTGTTCTTCATTGATGGATACATCCATTGTTGCTAAAATTTCTGCCCAGCCATGAGGTTCGAATTCTTCATCAGCGAATACTACAGGTGCATAGGCTGGGTCTTGAATTGATCTATGTATCTCTTTCGCACCTACCGCTCTGGATTTTTCTCTCTTATCCTCTTCTACTGCCACTTTGCACATCCATAAGTGAGTGTCTTCATGCATCCATGAGGATCCTCATCCTATGGAATGCACAGACTCAGTATCATCTTTAGCTCTATGGATGGGATTCCATTGGATAGGAGGGACATCTCTATGAGAGTAATCTTTGAGATTGACTTTGGTCGTAACACCTAAGTGTTGCAAGTACAATGAGTTGGTTCCCCAATCCTGTACCACTTGCAACTGTCACATAAATGGTCTTCCCAAAATCATCTCATAGGCATGGTTCTTGCTAAAATCACAGATAGCAAATGTATGCTCAAACTCTACACCACAAGTGGTGAGAGTTATTCCTTCAAGTAGTCCTAAAGGCCTCTCTATGTGACCATCAGCCATCTGCAATTTCATCCTCGTAGGCCTGAGTGCTGGCTTGCCCCAACGCTTCCATAGGGAAGTGGTAGCAATTGCAACTCTTGCACCAGAGTCGAGAATTGCCTTGGTTGTGTATCCTTGATGGGTGATGGGAAGATAGGTGTTTTCTTCTTCACCTTCACTCATGTCTCCTATCTTGTCCAAAGGTATCTCTGGCACTGTTCTATGGGATCCTACCTGGGAACGAGGTTTTGCTATCTCTGGTACTTGTTTGGCTACATGCTTTCATAGTTCTGGCTTAACGTGGAGTAGCTCTTCTAAAGTGAGATTGTAGTGCACTTTAGTATTCTTTACTACCTCCGTATTCCTAGTTATGACTGAATCTTCATCTCTTACCATGACAGTGGGTGCTCGCATACACGTAGACTTTGCCTCCCATGGGCTTGTGAAATGGGGTAGTTCTTGTATGGAATTCGATTCGAAGTCCAATCTCTCGTGAGATTGAGTGCTCTCCTGGTCTCCATAAATGGAGGGAATATCTTGTGGGAATTGATCATGCGCATCATCCACAAGTTTGATGGGAGGAGGGACTTCACTTTCTTTAGCCCATTTGTCTTCTTGAATCTCTCGTAGGAATTCTGTTGTGTACCTATTCATAGAAGAAGAGGTGTCTGGCTCTGTGGAGTTGGGCACATAGGCTTCCTAGGCAGGAAGGCTTGCCCTCTTACTTGCCTTGCCCTTACTTGAAGGGGTGAGTTCCTTTTCTGATTGTGCAATTAGCCTCTCCAATCTTTCTAGCAGACCATCAAAGTGCAACTGCATCTTAGCTGAACTAGAGATGTTAAAGAGGCGACTGGCTTGAAACATGGTTTGGGCCAATTCCACCATCTTAGCACAAATTTTGGTTCGTTCAAGCTCTAGTTTTGCTCTAGGGTAACACTTTTCATGATCGGTTACATTTGGCCCTTCTTGGATTCTGGCCTGATATGCCTTGAGCATCATGTTTAGGTCCTCGGGAGTGGGATCTGCTAAGACTGATCCTACTCTAGGGGGTGGTGGAGTAGCATGAGGTGGTTTGGAAGGTGGTGGGTCGGCTGGAGATGGGAATGGTGGGAGTGGGGTAGTGTGAAAGGGAGTTTGAGATGTAAGTTCAACTATCCTGGCTTTTGTTTCTCTCAGGGTTTCCTCGAGTTCACTCATCTTCTTAGCCCATTTCCTCTTCATTCTTTCTCTACTATCTCTCCAGGCTCTAGTCCTCTTCTTGGTTATGCTCTCAGTTTCACTAGCATCTGAGCTCTTTTCCTGGCTTACCCCTTGGTTTGGTTGCAATGCTTGAGCTCTAGTGACCACTTGCACTGGTGCGGTGGAAGTCACACTTCCTGTAGAGTCTACTACTAACCCAATAACATTGATAGGAGTGATTTTTGGCATATTATTCGGATTCTTTGGGCAATCTCGTAAGAGATGCTCTTTGCCGCAATCTTGACAAAAGCCTTCGATTGTCACTGACTAGGGTTGTGTAGATGGAGGTAAGGGGCAATCACGAATGAGGTGATCTCCGTGACATCTATAGCATGGTCCTCTAGGGAATGGGGGTCTTACTTGCCTAGGTTGTGGTCTAGGGTTGGGGTTTGCGTACATGACATTCGTGTAACCTGGCTCCCAACTAGGTTCACTCGGTTCTTCACTATAGTAGGACTCACCATGTTCAGGAGACTGCATGTAGTAATCCTGTGGACTATCTATGTGAGTGGAATCAAAACTATGATCACTCGGGTCACTTTCTGACAACAATGGTGTTACTGGCACCATGGCTCTATTCAGGTTCTCTTCTGCAGCTGCGTACTTTACAGGGATCACATTGACTAGAGTAGGAGGTTGTTGGGCTAGCACTGGTTGAGGTCTTTGTTGGGGCTGATATTGTGGTTGCTAGGTTTGTTGAGGCCTAGCATACTGTTGTGGTGGATATTGGTTTTGATATCTTCCCTGTTGTGGATATGGTTCAGGGTAATTTTTCCTAACAGTTTGTTTGTTATAAGGGCAGTCTTGTGCGGTGTGGTTAGTGTATCTCCGTTCTATGGTGCAATATTGGCTACTAGGGTTCACTTGGGGTTGAGCCATGATGGGACATAGGTTTGCCATGTGGTCACCACCGCAAGTATAGCACCTCTTTACTGGGGAAAATCTAGGAATTTGTTTACTAGAGACACCTAGTTTTTGAGCTACTTTCTCAGCGAGTTCCTCAATTGATGTAGATTGCGAGGAAGAGAGACTAGAAGAGCTATCAGAATCTTTGTAGATTTTTGAAAGCTCTAGTTCCTCCCCTAGGTTATTCTCAATGTCAATGCACATGCGTACACACTCTTCTATGGTGCTAGGGTCCTTCAAGTACACATATGATCTCAATTTGGTACTTAGCAATCCATCCAAACATAAAGCCACTTGTTTGGTTGGTGTGGGTAACTCAAGAACAGGGTATCTCTCAAGATATTTCCTAAATCTTCTTCCTGCAAGTCTCATGGTCTCTTGAGGGGTCTGCTTGAAGCTATGTATCAATGAGGAAATATTAAGTCTTATCCCACTCTTAGAGAATTCAGTGATGAAAGCCTCTAAGAGTTGGTCTATGCTCCTAAAGTACCTCTCATTAAATGGTTGAAATTGTTGGTGCATTTTACCCAAGCTTAAATGCTTGATATGCTTGATATTATCCTCATTTGTAAGTCACATGAGTAGTCATGTGAACACCTCTTGTAAAAGAGTTCATTTTTATCTCTTGTAATTTGAAAAAGAAAAAAGGAAAAGGATGGCTTACCTCATCCATGATGTAAAAGCAAAGTCTTGGCCCTATCTACCTAAAACCACGAGCTTTTGAGCTGAGGGAATCTCTCCTAACTTTGGGGATCACTTTTAGGTGGAGCCATTCGAATTCGAATAGCTATAAAAGGAGCAAGAATAGCTATAAAAGGAGCAAGAAGTAAGAGGTGATTAGCAAGCCTTGTATGTGACCACTTCATGTCATTTTGTAGAGATTGAAGAGCTTACTCCATAGCACTATCATTCTACTCCCATTATGCAAAGGTTCATTTCCAATGTGGTTGTAATCATATGTGAATATATACATTTATCATCATTTACTTCTCTGTTTTGTTCTCTGCTATACTCACTCAGAGCAGCACCTTGAGAAGGCCATATCTCGAGTTCTGCTCATCTTGTTTCAATGTTTTAACATGGGTTGGATAGCTCTCACTGTCTACTTTCTACCTATAAATTTTAATGGTCATTGGATTGATAGTTTTGAAGATATCTGCAATTTACTACTCACTGGTCTATCTCTCCAGAGCCCCGAGAATGGTGGGCATATTCCAGACTTTGTAAAAATTTGTTCTCAGTGCTCAGTCCATCATTTGAAGTGTTTTAACTTGTATTGGGAAGCTTGCTAAGTCTATTTGCTATGACCAAAAGGAATTTTTCAAATTCCTAACAGGTTGAGAGCACTCTTCATTTTTTCCAGCAGCTGTATGTCCAAAATTAGCAAGTTTTGGGAGCTAGTCATTTCGCAACTAGTCTATCTTCACTTAAACTTTTGGGATACATGTTCCAAAGGACTTGGCTGATATTTTGGTGGATTTAGGAAGCTCAAAGGGTCTACTAATCAACTCTGAAGTCTCAGTTGGCTGGTGTGAAGCTGGTTGTAGCAGCACCTACTCATCTTTGGATTGCATCCACCATCTCTCTTCACAGTAGTATCAGAGCATAGTCAAGCAACATGGGAAATGGATTTCCATCAAAAATTGGAAAATTGGATCGAAACAACTATCCGGCATGGTCTCTAAGGATGGAGGCTTACCTTCAAGGGAGGAATCTATATGGATTCATATCCAGAGATGAAGCAATGCCAACCATGAAGAACAAAGGGAAACCATCACATGAAGAAGTGGAAGGACTTTCGAATTGGTGTTCGAAGGATGCACTTGCAAGGTCCTATATTCTAAACTCAATCTCTAATTTTTTTTTACCTCATGTCAAGGGATGCAAGACATCAAGAGAAACCTGGAATGCACTTGCTTTGTTCTTCTCTTCCAACACTCGAGCAAGGAAGAACCAATTGTGGATGGAGTTCACAACAATGAAGAAAAGCCCGAAGCAAAATGTGACTGATTATGTCACAAAAATGAAGGACATTTCCGACCAACTTGGAAGCATTGGAGAGGTAATTGAAGAGGAGAAAATCATTAGACAAATCATAAATGGAATCAAAGCAGACGAAAAATGGGATTCATTCACAACAGCCATGGATTTATACATGGATATGCATGTACCCGACCTCAACACACTCATGGGCCAACTCTTCACTCATGAAGCAAAGATTAGCAAAGGTGGTGAGTCCTCAAGAGGTAATCAAACTTCTGCCTTATATTCTGATAAAGCTAAGGTCAAGGACAAGTCAAAGAATAGGAAGAATGAAGATGAAGGTAGCTCTTTCCAAGCAAACTTTGTAGGTAGAAGAAGAGCTAGAGGAAGAGGCAGAGGTGGAAAGCAAGGCAGGGGGAGATTCCAATCATCTCAACCTTGCAATATATGTGGCTTATCTAATCATACTACTGAAGAATGTTTTAGGAATCCAAGGAACTCAAGAGGAAGAGGATTCAATAGATGTGGCTATGGATCAAATAGAGGTAGATACAATGGAGGCTACAACAACAACAACTACTACAACAACAATTACAGCAACAACAACTATCAAAGTGGCCATAGAGGAAGAAGAGATTACAATAACTATGCAGAGGACCAAAGTCAAGAAGATTCATTATTGATTATGAATCTATCAGTGAAGAAGGGTAAGGATGATGATCACATATTTTACATTGATTCGGGATGCTCAAACCTTGTAGCAGGAAATGTGGCTTTACTTTCTGATTTGGAAGATCCTCATAACAAGCATGAAGTGCAGACAAGAGATGACACAAAGCACTCAGTGGAGAAGATAGGTAATGTGAAGACATCAGATGGGAATATGAACCTCTTAAGCAAAGTCTTATATGTCCCTACAATTACCAAAAATTTAATAAGTGTTGGACAGATTGTTGAAAAAGGATTGCAGGTTAGATTCAACCGATTTGGAGCATATGGTGAAGACCCAAGGCAAGGCTTTCGAAGGATTGCCAAAGGAGAAAAGATAGGAAGGCTCTTCACCTTTGAAGTGGAAGATACAAAGAACATAGCTTTGTTTAGCTATGGATCTCAAACTCTAATAGAGTTGGAGATATGGCACAAAAGGCTTGCTCACATTGGTGAGAGGACACTCAAACAAATTTGTAGGGACCAAAGTGTACTTGGTTTTCCTAATATCACAAGGCAACACATGATTTATAAGTGTGAAGCTTGTCAACTTGGCAAGGCTCATAGACAACCTTTCAATAAGAAAGGATATATGTATCAAAATCCTTTGGATATAGTGCACACGGTGAAGGGCTTTGGTGTGCAGAACAAGAGGAGGAAGGAGGAGATGGAGGGAGAGAGAAGAGAGGAGAGACGCGCGGACATGCGTGGGAGCCTCAAAACCCACATAATGATCTCTCTTGAGGCAATGCTCTATATATGATGTATATATATGAATATGGGGGTAAGGTCACATGACCCTTACATCCCCAACAATCTCCCACTTAAGGGTCAATGTGACCATAACTGGTAACACATACAAAGAATGATGTAGGACTATACACTAATATACATGAAGAGTCTGGATCTCTACCCATACTAGATCAGCCTACACCAACCGCCTCGAACAAGGTGTATCCATGCACCTCAAACTGCTCTAGACTCATATCGATAAGATTCGAGCTCACATATGACTGATGCAAGAACTCATGAAGTCCTGCAAGGCTCCCACTCGCTCTATGCATGTGTCAATCATCGAACGACTGACAACTCCAAGTGCAAATGCTCCAATAGCAACTGCAATGTCTGGTCTCGAGCATAACAGCTCGTACATCAGACTCCCGAATGCTGACGAAACCTGTGCTATCCTGGCTAACCTAAGTATGTCAGCCATGCCTGTATCCGAGGCATCCAAAGCACCATCGTCAAGACCAACATGTCCTGACATATCTATGTCAACATCTGGCATGAGCGAATCCAAGAATGACTGCATGATCGCTGACTCATCAACATCTAAATCAGTCATCCTCTCAACCAAAGATGTATCTAGCTATGCATCCTGAGAGCTACTATGCTCTACCATACACTGTGTACCATGAGAGCAATATTGCTCTACCACACCAAGTGTATGATCATGCTCTACATGAGCTAACTGCACAACATCAACACCAAGGTCAAACTGATGATCACACTCTAACTGAGTATCATCACAATGCTCTACATGAGCATCCACATCATGCTCTAAAGCATCCAACTGATCATCCAAAATATGCTCCAAATGAGCATCCACATGATCAACAAAACCATGCTCCATAGAAGCATCATGAGCATTCAAAACATGCTCTACATGTGCATCCATCTGAGCATCAGAATCATGCCATACATGTGCATCAAGAATGTCCATAGACCTATCTATAGGTAGACAGAATGAGACATGACGAGTCTCACATCGCACATAAGGCTGAACTCCCACCGAGACGAGACTGTCTCTTACATGAAGTACCTGCAGTGGATACATGTGCCCAATCCTGGCACCTTTGACAAGCGTAAGCTGTCCCAACTGCAACTGAAAATGATGCTCGCCAAGGAATGCATAACATTTGCTCTCCTGTAACTGGCTAACTGAAATCAAGCTCATAGGGAATGAAGGCACATAACGTACATGTCTGAGCATAAGTGATGCTCCACTAGGTAGCATAAGGCATACATCTCCTGCACCCTCAATATCATATGCCATACCATCAGGCATGTGCACACATCCACGACTCTCACCTGAGAATCGACAAAACCACTCACGATGTGGAGTAACATGAAAACTGGCTAATGCATCAAGCAACCAAGCCATATGTGTACCATCCAATGAATAAGAGAAATCCTGAGATGAACCATAGGAGAAAGTGATATCACCATCACTCGCATAATCAACTACCATAGACTCTCCTGAAGTCACTACCTGATCTACATCACGTGCATGTCTCTGATGTCATCGTCGCATCCGCCTGAAGCAACGTCATCGAATATGGCCCTCATGACCACAATGCCAACATCGAAGTCGTTGATGTGATCTATGTCTGACATGAGTCAATGGACTCGCATACATATCATGTAGTCTCTGCCATAATGCACTACTCGTCTCCTCATACATAACAGACTCATATATAGAATCCACAAGCTGTAATCGGATAGTGGAGCTGGCCAATGCATCCATATCCATCCATACATGGTCGGGCATGTCACGAGGCCTCTTTGCATCTCTATGCACATACATGTGTAACCCTACACGAACCAATGTATGCCACATCTGAGCTTTCCATCTCGGAAAGTCAGTACCATCGAATCGAGAAGATACCATGCTGGCAATCCAAGACTAGCAATGTAACAAGAGACTAGAAACAATACTCTATCCTCAATAGGATCACACCTGCATATCCATATGCATAACTCACATCACAAATGTCTCGATGGAGAAAGAACCATGTGAACCACCTGTCACATAACCATGCATCTACCATGCACATAAAACTATGAGCATAAGTCCTGTTCACCAAGTCTCCAAAGTGACCAAATAGATGTGAAAGAATCCTAGGAAAATTTCAATAGAGTATCCCGTGTAAACTGAGAAATCAAACAAGATAACCAATAATCAAAGAACAATAAGTAACCTATCACCACCTGTCACTGATCCAACCAAAGATAATGACAACTACATATGCCAAAAAAGTGATAGCAATACATGCCAATACAATGGTGATCCACCTCCCACTCAAGAATGAATCCTACAAGATGGTCCAACCTATCACAAATAACATGTGACCAAGTCCAAATGAATGGAGATAATCAATGATCCAAAGCTATCACACAAGCTTCAAGATCCACTAGAGTTCTCTTCTAGCATAAAAGCTGTCGAAATTTCGGTAGCATCTCCTCTGTAAAATGGACTCTAGAACCAAAATAACCATGTGGGAATCACCATCCACATATACCAAGAATCACACTGGCAAATAGATATCAATCAATGACCAAATGCTAATAATGGTGACAAACAAACGTGTAACTGAGGCTCCAATCTGGATCCTATACCTGCAAAGAAAACAAAGATACAAGTACCAACTAAGATCCAATGTCAACTCTCACAAAAGTATGTGTAACTGGAAAGTAAATTCGTAACCAAGTGGCATAAACAAGATATAGACCACAATGCCACTATACATCTATGATCGAACTCATGATGACATAAACCTCAAAAAGAGTATACCACAATGTCATCTTACATGCCAAACACGTAACAAGATCATGCTCTACTCTCATATGGAGGAGCTACCACAATGATCATACATGTACAATGCTTTGAAGCTCTAAAAATAAGAGCTTGCATGCCAAAAATTCTCTCTCGAAGAAGTTCCAAAGCAAATTCAACATCCAAGAGCAATTAGGGTTCTCATAGCAAAAATGTGCTACTCTGTGTGTTGCTGTTTCAGAGGTGATAACCTTTGAATCTGAACTTCTGCTCTTCAACAAACTTCAAGATCTGATTCTTAGCTACGTAACGAGATAAAGAACACCTCAATCGGAGGTGCGTAACTCAAGATATGCTCAAAACAAGCACCTGCTGTCAATTTCACTTTCACTTGCAACAGTATTGCTCTGTATTCTGCAATTTCAGTGACCTTGGACTCGGAATCTGAATCTGTGTTCTACTGCAATATTGTAGTTATCTTTCCAAGCTATGAGCAGCAAGTTGAATCATCACATTCTGATTTGTAGAACTCAAGTTATGACAAAACGACCGATCTGTTGTCCTACTCAATGTAGATTCGCCTTCTATAATTCTCTGCGTTTTTCGAATTTTCGGCAGTTGAGAAGTTCGAACGAGGTTCTGCACCCTTCTGTGAAGTTGTAGCTCTCTGTGTTAGCTACGCACAGAACTTTAAAACTTATCAATGTGAGTTCCCTAGCTCAAGTTACAGCCGAAATACTTAACTATTGTTAAGAGATGCCGACCAGCACTTTCACCTCTTGTGACCTAAGCTTCCATTGAAGCTTCTTGCACACCTGCCTTCAGCATGCTCTGATACCAATGAAGGGCTTTGGTGTGCAGAACAAGAGGAGGAAGGAGGAGATGGAGGGAGAGAGAAGAGAGGAGAGACGCGCGGACATGCGTGGGAGCCTCAAAACCCACATAATGATCTCTCTTGAGGCAATGCTCTATATATGATGTATATATATGAATATGGGGGTAAGGTCACATAACCCTTACATCCCCAACACACCGATGTGTGGGGTCCAAGTAAGGAGCCATCTATATCAGGCTCAAGATATTATGTGTCTTTCATAGATGATTGTAGTAGGTGGACCATTCTGTTTTTCATGAAGCACAAGGATGAAGTGTTTAATTTCTTTAAGAAGTATATTGCTCTTGTTGAAAACCAAACAGGTAGGACTTTGAAAAGACTCAGATCAGATGGTGGAGGAGAATACTTCTCTTTTGAATTTGATGCCTTCTTGCATGAAAGAGGCATTAAAAGGGAAGTCACTACAAGGTATACACCCGAACTCAATGGTGTAGCAGAGAGGAGGAACAGAGCTATTGTCGAAGCTGCAAGGTCCATGCTCAACGAAAAGGGATTGCCAAACTACCTATGAGCAGAGGCTGTGTCTACAGCCACATATCTCATAAATAGACTTCCATCTAAGTCACTAGATGGAACCACTCCATATAAAGTGTGGAATGGAAGAAGACCTAGTCTAGAGCATTGCAAAATCTTTGGATGCTTAGCCTATGCTCACATTCCTTCTCAAGTAAGAGGGAAATTGGATCCCAAGGTAGAGAAGTGTGTATTCATTGGTTATGATCAAAACCAAAAAGGATATAGATTGTACAATCCAACCAATAAAGGATTTTTTGTGAGTAGAGATGTAATTTTTGATGAAAACAAATCATGGTTTGATGATGACAGGAAACTGAAGCTGTCTTATGACTTGGATGAAGATTTTCCATCACTTCAACCAAAGGAGTCGAAGCAGATTGAAGAAAGTGATTCAGAGATTGACCTAGAAGACTTGGAAAGACTAAAGCCATGGAAGAACAAAGGTAAGTTAAAGATGCAGGATGCTGCATATGGACCTGAGAGCTCACATCAACCACTTAGAAGGTCTTCAAGGGAGAAGAAGAAACCAGAGAGGTTTAGTTATGATACTTCTTTGGTCACCAAGCACTCAATCTACATTGCAAAAGATTCAACCAATGAAGAGCCTACCACATTTTAAGAAGCACAAAGCAAGAAAGCTTGGAGAGATGCAATGGATGAAGAAATGGACGCATTGAAGGAGAATGACACTTGGGAGTTTGTATCTAACAAGCCATCTATGAAGATAATTAGATCTCGATGGATATACAAAATCAAGAGGAATCGAGATGGAAGTATAAATAGACACAAAGCAAGGTTAGTTGCTAAAGGGTTTGCTCAAACCCATGGTATTGATTATGAGGAGACTTTCTCTCCTATTGCAAAAATGCCTACAATTAGGTTTCTCATTAGTCTTGCTGCATCTAGAAATTGGAATCTCTATCAACTTGATGTAAAGAATGCTTTCTTGAATGGATGGATTTCTGAGGAAGTGTATATGGCACAACCTCGTGGATATGAGGATGCAGATCATCCTAACTATGTATGCAAACTGAAGAAAACTTTGTATGGATTGAAGCAAGCTCCAAGAGCTTGGAATTTCAGATTGGTGACTTATTTTCAGGACCAAGGATTCAAAGCTCGCAAGGCGGATACCTCTTTGTTCATAAACAGGAATGGATATGAAGTGATCTATTTGTGTGTGTATGTTGATGATATTATTATCACAGGCAATGAACTTGAAGGAATCAAATAGGTAAATACTCAAATGAAGGAGGAGTTCAAAATAAGTGACCTCGGACCACTCACTTATTTTCTTGGATTGGAGTTGATCTACACAGATTCAGGTATATACATCACACAAAGGAAGTATGTCCATGACATGCTCGTCAAGTTCAAGATGGAAAATACCAAGTGTGCAGGTACACCTATGGAGCAAAATCATAAGCTTAGTGCTTATGAAGGAGAGCCAATTGAAGACATCACAAGCTATCAAAGCTTGGTTGGAAGTTTGAACTATGCAACACTCACAAGGGTTGATATATGCTATAGTGTTAGCATATTGAGTCAATTTATGCATAAGCCGAGAAGACAACATATGGAAGCGGCCAAGAGAGTCCTCAAGTACCTAAAGGGGACCATGAATGAAGGTTTGTTCTATTCATTTACTTCAGATATTGAGCTAAAGGTCTACTCAGATGCAGATTGGGCTGGATTTAAAGATGATAGAAGATACACATCAGGGTATATATCATTTGCAGGTTCAAAAATCATTTCTTGGTCATTGAAGAAGCAACCAACCATGGCATTATCTTCTACTAAAGCCGAATATAGAGGTTTGGCTAATGCAACTCAAGAAATCATGTGGTTAAAGTCTTTGTACATGGATCTTGGACTTCATTCTTCAACAGCTCACATTTTTTGTGAGAACACAAGCTCACTACATCTTGTGGCTAATCCGGTATACCATGCTAGAACCAAGCATATTGAAGTCCACTACCATTATGTAAGGGTGAAGCTAATGAGCAAGGATATTCAACTATCCTATGTCTCTATAGATATGCAATGTGTAGACATGTTGAAGAAAGCTCTTGATGGTACGAAGTTAAGTAGATTCAAGTTGATGATTGGCTTGCAGGAAATCAAGTACAATTGAAGACTTATTTGGAGGCCAAGCATGTTAGGCTTGAGGGGGAGTTATTGGTGCATTTTACCCAAGCCTAAATGCTTGATATGCTTGATATTATCCTCATTTGTAAGTCACATGAGTAGTCATGTGAACAACTCTTGTAAAAGAGTTCATTTTTATCTCTTGTAATTTGAAAAAGAAAAAAGGAAAAGGATGGCTTACCTCATCCATGATGTAAAAGCAAAGTCGTGGCCCTATCTACCTAAAACCATGAATTTTTGAGCTGAGGGAATCACTCCTAACTTTGGGGATCTCTTTTAGGTGGAGCCATTTGAATTCAAACTCAAAACTCCCTCCAAGAATAGTTATAAAAGGAGCAAGAAGGAAGAGGCAATTAGCAAGCCTTGTATGTGACCACTTCATGTCATTTTGTAGAGATTGAAGAGCTTAATCCATAGCTCTATCATTCTACTCCCATTGTGCAAAGGTTCATTGCCAATGTGGTTGTAATCGTATGTGAATCTATACATTTATCATCATTTACTTCTCTGTTTTGTTCTCTGCTATACTCACTCAGAGCAGCACCTTCAGAAGGCCATATCTCGAGTTCTACTCATCCTTTTCAGTGTTTTAACGTGTGTTGGATAGCTCTCACTGTTTAGTTTCTACGTATAAATTTTCATGGTCCTTGGATTAATACTTTTGAAGATATCTGCAATTTACTACTCACTGGTCTATCTCTATAGAGCCTCGAGAATGGCGGGCATGTTCGAGACTTTGTAAAAATTTGTTCTCAGTGCTCAGTCCATCATTTGAAGTGTTTTAACTTTTATTGGGAAGCTTGCTAAGTCTTTTTGCTATGCCCAAAAGGAATTTTTCAAATTCCTACCAGGTTGAGAGCACTCTTCATTTTTTCCAGCAGGTGTATGTCCAAAAATAGCAAGTTTTGGGAGCTAGTCATTTCGCAACTAGTCTGTCTTCACTTAAACTTTTGGGATACATGTTCCAAAGTACTTGGCTGATATTTTGGTGGATTTAGGAAGCTCAAAGGGTCTACTAATCAACTCTGAAGTCTCAGTTGGCTGGTGTGAAGCTGGTTGTAGCAGCACCTACTCATCTTTGGATTGCATCCACCATCTCTCTTCACAGAAACCACATTAGGGCTGTGTTCCTAAGAGTTAGACCAAAGGCATTATACTGCGTGAATAGGTCCTCAACTTGCTCAGCTCTCAAGACTTGCCTAAACTAGGCGACATGATCATATGGGTCTCCTGTGCCATCGAAGTAGTTCTTCATGGACTTAACTAGCTGAGTCAGTCTCAAAGTCCTTGTGTGCTCTCTAGGTCTTGGTAGAGAGAATTCATCCACATTCCTTTGGTTCCTTGGGGCTCTAAGTCCCTCAGGTTCCACTCTATTTGCTTCCATTCTCGTTCTTTCTCTTCCCACTGGGTTGGCAAAGCTTACCTCCGGTCTATCTCTATGTCTGTCTCTTTGAGCTCCGTGAGCTTGGGATGTTCCAGCTCCTGGGTGACCAAAGAACACATTCGATCTTGGTTGGGGGAAAATAAATTCACCTTTCCAAGTGTAAGCATGCCTATCATTTTCTGTAACCACAAAGATCCTCTCTGAAGCGTGATCTAATTAGGTCACTCTGCCTGGGCTATCAGGATCTTTGAACTCATATATCATGATTGTTCCTACCTCATTTGGCTGATCAGATCTATACCTCCAAAAGGTTTCATCAGTCTCTCGGTTCAGGAGTAGATCTATGCTCTTATTGTCTCGGGAAATCCACTTTGGTGTGATAATCCTAGTGAGAACAGATTTGCCTCGGGGGGGTTCTAGGTTCTACACCCATGTTTCCTTGCTCCGGGTCACCTAAATCCTTTTTTGGGATCACGTTTCCAAATTCGTTTGTCCTATCTGGATGACTGGTGACTACATATATGGTTCCTTATTTGTCCAAGTATGCTCCATTTTCAAACTTGACAGCTGGGTGTTCTAGTACAATGGATTGGTCAGGGTTTTTTATCTGGACCATTGATCTTCCTAGGCCGTCCTCATAGATGCTAGCAAATAGTCGGTTGGTCCTAAGGTATTCCAGCTGCATCTTGTAGGGGCCTTCTACCCTATGTAAGTATGGCACACCTGAACTTCCTGTATGTCTCTCCATACCGTGGGACATCTCTGACTCACTAGTTTCAGAGCTAGGGTAGTGCGAATAATGGCTCAACTGCTGGGCCCAGGACCTAGCAGTATGATTAACACTAGCCTTTGAAGACCTAAGACTTTGTCTATCTCTTCCTAGATGTCGTCGTGATCTAAGGTTCATATGCCTATTTGAGCAATGCCAATTTTTACCCAAACTACAACCTCGTTGCTGAGTTCTTTTATATCACTCACTTGATTCTTTTTAGTTGATTATTGTGGTTATGATCTTGTCTGATATCACATCGTTAGGAACACTTGAGTTAATTTTCCGCACTTGAATGTTGATCGTCTCACGTTAGGTTCTTTTCCTTTAAAGTTGTTGGTCACACACAGGTTATCTCTTGACTTGAACTTGATTTCTTAGATAGTCTTGACTTGTCTCGTGCCTATCGTTGCCCTGACTTACTTCTAGCACTACTCGCACTTAGCCTAATCTAGAAACAGAAAGAGGGCGTTGAGAATATTCCAACCTCTCTTTG
This sequence comes from Ceratopteris richardii, assembly GCA_020310875.1. NCBI lineage: Eukaryota > Viridiplantae > Streptophyta > Polypodiopsida > Polypodiales > Pteridaceae > Ceratopteris > Ceratopteris richardii. The sequence goes on from CM035412.1 coordinate 157,704,272, forward strand.
CAGATCCCGTGCTCTTTTGGTGCTGAAGAACCCAATTCTCAAGCTTGCAGATTACCCTTGCTTTGGATGCCTTCTATTGCTCTCAGTGGACCTATAAAAGTCCCAAAATTAGCTCACGACTCAGATTAAAAGGACACAAAAAATCACTTTCATTCATGTAATTCATATGTCAATTTGCACCATGTCTCTCTGGAACACAATTCTAGAGATCCTTGAGTTTCCCTCCCCCTGGATATGGATCACTTAAAAATACTATGGCTAATAATCCTGGTATTAATTTTACCGTAACAAGACAATCGGTTGTACTCCCCGCGAGCTTTTGAACAAAGCAAGAATCACAGCAATCGGATTTCGTATGAGGAAGATATGACAATTCAGGGATCTAGGGTTAAAACAGGGTAAAACAGGTCATCAGGGAAACAAGATTTTCTCTCAAGTTACGAGTGTCGGAACCTCACAAATCACTATTTGCTTGATAAGTATGCCTAGAATTTTCCCCAAAATTCAAGGAATATAAACCCTAGAAAATTGGCCGAAAAAGCCTATCAATCGCAATCGACAGGTCTATCAATCACGATTGACAGAGGTGTCCGTCGGGGCCTGTCGGTCGTGATCGACACGTCAGTGGCAATCAACAGTGTCAATCATGATCGACAGAGTCGGTCATGAGTCCTGTCAATCGCGATCGATGGTGTCAATCGCGATCGACACTTTTTTCAGGATTTTTGCCGTAATTTCAGTCGATCGGGGATGTGTCCGTCGCAATGGACACGTGGCAACACGAGAAATTCAATCAATCGTGGATTTTCAGTTGGTCGCGATCGACAGTGTCAATCGCGATTGACTAAATCCTACGCGGCAGTCTGTCGGTTATGAGGTTTGTCGTTCGCGATCGACACGTCTATCGGTCGCGATTGACAGGGTCTATCGATCGTGGCTGTCAATCGCGATTGACAGTGTCGGTCACGATTGACAGAAAAACACAGAATTTTTTAGTTTTTTTTAGTGATTTGGAATGTGCTCTTCATGTGTATTAAGATGGTGCACTTTGTTTTACCAAAAGGTGAAATTTTTTGTCGATCGTGATCGACAGATGTCTGCGACACAGAGACAGTTTCGAGCTTGTCCGTACCTGCGTAGCCTGCTGGACAGGGTGATACAACAACAACCGGCAAGAGTGCTCAAGAAACAAGCAAAAAATCCAAGCACACAAGTCACTCTCTCGCTCTCTCTCACAAGTGGAATGAGGGAAATGGGAGGTAGAAGGTGATATGATAAAAAAACTGAAATTTTCGCGGTGATGGAGATGGAGATTGGATATGGTGAGGATGATGGTGGTGATGATGATGGTGAGGTAAGAAAAAGAAAAATGAGAAAAAGTAAAGAGCTTACCTATAATGCTAACATCACAACTCTACGTCTTACCATCACACGCTCGTCCTCAAAGCTCGATCCCCAGCAAGGGCGCCAAAATTTGGTGTAGCTCAGTGATGAGTAGCACCTCCTTTAATGTCAATCCGGGAAGACGTGAGGATGGTATGATGACCTCGAGCAAGTGAAGGCACAAGTGCGGGAGTCAGAAGCACACAAACATACACACACATACACACACACGCGCACACACAACAAGAACAAAGAGGAAGACAATGGAGTCCTTTTAGATTACTTCCAAAATTCTCATACAAGGTTAACTCTATTACAAGCTACACCAAAAAATGAGCTCTCTAGCAATGGTAGCTCTGGCCCTCTGGATATCCTCCCCCCACTTGGGAGAAGCAGAGAAAACATTCATAAAGAAGCTCATGGCCTCCTGCAAGGACTCTTGAATATTGCCAGTATGACCACCAGAACTTCTTTTCAAAGGAGGGATGTAATCCCTAGCTTTTTGCTTTTTCATCAAGGAAAATATGTAGTTGTTATTTTTATCAATCTTCTCACTCTAGAATTCTTTAGATGAGGCAAGAGAATAACTAGCTTCCAGATACCTCTCTCTGCAAAGCCTCAACGAGAGATCATGGTATTCTTGGGAGTTGGCGCAAGGAGGGCTACCCTATCAGTAATGGCCTGTCTACGACTAGCTCTAATTTTCTTGGCTAGAGGCTTGAGTTGAGTGAACAATTCTGAATATCTTTGATAGAGTTGATCCACGCTTTGCTAGGAGAACTTTCCTTCTCAAAATTTAAGGTAAATATGTTTTTAGTTTGCATCAACACACTAGGAAGCTTAAGATAGTTACAGTCAATGTGGGGCCAACCTGGCCTAAGATTCGGGTTACCTTTTTTAAAGGTTACCAGAAGAGGCTTGTGATCGGACATAAGCAGGGAGGGGTCGAGATCAACACAAATGTCCCAGCAACTTTGGACAAAAGGGATACTGACATAACATCTGTTAAGTCTAGCAGCAGTAAAGGCCTCACCCAATTGTTTGTTAGACCAAGTCATCCCAGAAGACGAGGAGATATCAACAAGCTGAAGGGAGTTACACAAACTAAACCAGGACTCTTTTTCAACCCCTTTGATCACTCTCCCTTTAGCTTCCCATCTATCTTTAATGTCAGTCACCATATTAAAATCACGAACAGCAATAACAGGGCCTTGAAGACCATTGATCTCCCCCCAACAAAAGGAACGAACAGAGTCATTATTAGCAGCATAAATCGAGACAATAGTTATATCAAAAGGGTTCCCAAGGGAGATAGAGCACCATTGATTATTCATGCTAACTTTAGAATCAATAAACGAGTGAAGGATGTGAATAGAAACACCAATAGCACAACCACCCTTACCAGCATTATGATTAGTGGCAAACCATTTATATCTAGCAGACACTCTCTTGAGATTGAACATAAGAGAATTACCAGCCACTTTCAACTCCTGAAGGAAAATGCTATCAAGCTGCTTGGGAAGGTTGAGCAGCCAATTACTAAAAACTTTAGCTCTAATCGGAACTATCAAACCTTTTATGTTACAAGAATAAATGTAGATGTCAAACATAGATAACAATAACAAAAAAAGACACTTTACTTCCTGCTATTTTTAGTGGGCTTGAGCACTACCAAGGAAGACCTAAGGACCTCCTTCCTTTTAGTTTTAGGAGTGAAGGCAGCTTTTTTAGATACTTCAGGTTCTTGAGACATAGGAACTATCTCATCAGAATCCATATCTTCCTCCATGTTGTCAAGATCCATTAGGTTTATCTCTTGGGAGACCACCTGTGTCTGAGAATCCAGGAGAGGTGGTGCCTGAGCAGGTTGAGCATTTTGCATAACACCATTTATGTTAACAGCATTTTGAGAAGACACAATAACTTTGTTTTTCCTTCCCACCACTTTCCAGCCCTGATCATGGGATCTATTAGAGAAGGAAGCCACATTCTCCTTATCAACATCTGTACCAACATTAAGAACATCAGTAGCACAATCCAAAACATCTTTTCCTAACACTTGATCAACTTTATCCTTGAAAGGATTAGAAATGTCGTCAAGAAGTATATTAAAAAAATTGTCAGTCTTGAAGGACTTCTTTTTTGGTTTATTCACATTTTTTTTTTGCGTTGGGTTAGAATACTCCCAGCTGCTTGAGCTGGAGATTTATCACGAGGTTCTTCTTGGACTTAAGGTTTAAGGATGAGAGGGCACTCCTTAATAAGGTGCCCTTGCTTGTAGCTGTTAAAACACGCATTGGGCAAATTTCTATACATGATTTTTTGCACATGCAACTTCCGATCATAGGAGTCTTTAATGGAGATGTGAGTTTTGATGACTTGGGAAACATCTACCTCCACAAGTATTTGTGGATCCAACTTGGGATTGATTAAATTATTTCTATTCCTTTGGCCAAGCACCTGTTCCACTTTATTCCCTAATTTTTCCACCCACGGGTAAAATTCCAGAGGGAGGTCTGGGAACTCAACCCAAACCGGAATTTTAGTTGGTTTGGGACCCTTTGGGTCGAATCCTAAATGCCACTTAAACAGAGAGATAGGGATATTATGGATTAACCATTGACCTTCCGTCAAGACATGCAAAGCACTCTTGGCGTCCTCAAAAAAGAAAAGTAGGTAGTTGTTCGTGCAGTATTGCACATGCTTAACCATAACCCCTCTTGACTCCCAATTATTCTTTAACCAGGACTTTAATACTTCTTGTGGGGGTCTTGGTCCATGACACAAACCTATAATGACCCTATTGTTAAGATGTTCATGCCAATTATCCAACAAGAGTCTATCAATAACAAGGGTTTCTTCTTCACTGTCACTATCTTCACTATCGACACAAAGAACATGCGGGTTAACGTCCTCGATATTGCACCTTGTCCCCATCGACAAAGGAACTTGGGAAGAACTAGGTGATAGGTTCAAAGGAAAAACATCACTTGGATATCGAGCTTCGTGTCGAGCAGTATCACCATAGGACCTCGGAATCGATTGAGCATATTCGACTGTAGCTTCTTCAGTTGCTTTGGGAGGATAGGAGCTCAAGAGCTTGCCCGACATGCTGACAGTTTGGGATTGAGCAGGGACGACAGCACCGCCTCCTTCAATACCAGTGTGGAGCATCTTCCTAAGATCGTCTTCAACGGAGACTTTATCATATTCTGTTAGTCCATTGTGTAAGGCTTCGAAAAGAGCCATGGAAACAGACCTCTGAGCAGCCAACCACCCCGAAGTCCTCCAGGCGGGAAGGAGGGAGAAAGACACAGGTCCCCCTCACTGCGAGGGGAAAGGAAAGTACCGCGAGTTCGTCAGCTCTCCCCGCCAGGGGGAGAGGGTAGAAGCCCCGAGAAGCGACCCAAAACCCTAGGCATGCAGATTCAAGGAGCCCCCTTTTTTTTTGGCTCTCATGTGCCCGTTTTCAAGGATTATCTCGTAGTGGGCGGGGATCAATCCTCCTCCCAATAACTCAAAAGCTTCCACTTGATTGGAAGTCCCGGAATGGGATGAATTTGACTCATTCTACATCTCGAATAGTGCACTCGACTTTCAATGACTGATTCGTTCCTTTTTGGTGACTGCAAGTCCCTGTGCTTTGTACGAAATGGCCCTTACTGCTGCTTGTCATCTCTACCATATGGCACGGCCCTCGCGTATCTTGAATGGCCTTGGTGGTGGTGCACGAACATGGCCTTTAATGATTGAGCCCCCATAGTCGTTACACCGAAAATAGTCCCCAATCTAAGGACAATGATTGAGCTATGAACCATGTCCCACTCTTATAAAATGAGGCAAAGCTGATGTGCTGAGCACCTCTTCCACGTAATCCGTCTCCACACACGTCTGGATTTCTGCCTTTCTTGCGATCTAAGTTTAGTTCAGTTAAATATTTTTTCTTGTTGCCGTAGTCGGAGCAAGAAGCTTCCTAGTTGGATGTCCTTGATGATGGCACTATGTCGGTGCCTCACTTTCTATTGGATGGAGGGAACCACACACCACCGTTCTCTCACTCTTTGGAATGGAAAGTACAAGGACGATGTTTGCAGGTTTATTAAGGACGATGATGGATTGAAAGCGGATTTGCCAATATGTAACATAAGCATAATGAAGCAAATGGTTAAGGCGGAACTGATGGAAGCAATGAGAAATTTAGTTGGAATTGTCGACTAGAAGGGGAAACGCATGACCCGATTGTGATTTTCCTATGCTCACGCCAATGAAGAATTACCATGTGGCTCTCATATTATCGCTGGCAAATTCCAGATTTCTTATGAGTGGTGAGTATGGTCCTACGCGAATTAGCCGGCACAACAAAATGTCATATGTAGATGAAGTAAGTTTGAGGATGCCAAATGCACCCAAGGAAGGAAAAAGGAAGTGTTTTGCTAAAAGTTAAGTAAACATGGATTTATGAAACATTTGATGTATTTTCTTGCAGTTACTGATGTTTTAAACTTGATTAGTACTGCTCAAAACAAAAGAAGATAACTCTTTTGCTTTGCTATGTGTATCAAGGTGGAACTTTGACTCTCATGAAATCAAGAGTCAGCTTTTGAGGTGTTAGTTACTTATCACTTCTAAACTTGGGTAGTTCGGGTTGTTAATCTCACTGAAGACAATATCATCATTTGAATCACTTGACCCCTCCTTCCAAACACGCTCTTTCGGATCACGCAACTCATAAAATTGCTTACTGACAAGAACTTTGTGATGTAAGCTCCATTAAAAAGTCCATGCTCTTTTGAAATTGCCTCTTACTCTTGCATCAACCCATTATTATGTAGAGTTGATTTTCGAGATATAGTCAAAACTTGAGATAGGGTGCTAAGGGTTCCATGATCTAAGCCTCGCGCTTCCATAGTTGGCAATGCTTTGTCAAAGTCAAATTTTCAATCAAGGTCAAACCCTCATACCGTAAAATTCTCGTGCGTCTCTCATCATGATAACCAACTCAAAGTCCACTCGAAGTCAAGTCAACCCCATGTTCTAACCCCTCTGTGTTTCATATTTGCTTTAGTTATGCCGGATAGTCATGCATCTACGGGTGCACATAGGGTGCCAAAATAATGACTTGAGTTTTTCATGATATTTGATTTCCACGATCCATGGAAATAACATACATCGCTGCTTTATGATATCAACCGAGAAGGGTAGATATGTATTGAACCATTTGGCGTTTTTCTGTACCTCATAAAATGAGAAAAACCATTAATCTTATCCGATTCTCTGACTCTCATTTCAATGTTGAATATACTAGAGCTCAATTCATATTGTAGAAATAATGATAGATGAAAAATCAATGGACTTTTATCTCCATGAAGTCTCGAAACATCATTTCTCTTTGACTGTCACATAAAATCCATACTGGACAAGGAACAACTTTGTTCTCATATATTTTATCTCGTTCATGCACTTGTATTATTGAACAATATGCTCATTTCTTTTAAAGTTTGATTTAATTTTAATATCCAAGGTCGCATAGCAAAGTTCAAAGAGGGTTATTCCAAAAAATAATAACTAGGAATTAATCCTTCCAACTGTGGTACTGTTATCCTCTTCGAATTTATTTGGGTCACCTCTAGATTTTATGCCTATTCACCATTCATTTCTATAGCTGTTTCATAAATAATGATTACTCTTATAAAAGAATGAGTCCAAGATGTTGAACGCCTATGTTCTTTTAAAATTACTAGCATGACTAATTTTATTCCATATAACTCCATCACAATGAAGCTTTCAAGTGAAAATTTGTCTCTCATAGGTAATCCGTAAGTAATAAGAGTGAAAGAGAAGCATACTAACTCCATAGTGATGAAACTTTCAAGTGAAAAGTTGTCTCTCATAGGTAATCCGTAATAAGTAGTAACCAGTTCAAGGAGCCCGTCCCATTCAATTGTAATGAACTCAGAACTCTGTGCTTCACTTATACATTCTTAAGTTCCTTTTTTATGAAAAGAAAACATCATATTTTTTCTTCGTTAACAGACACTGTTTTCGAAAACCTGCTCTCTCTCGCTCTGTCTCTCTCTCTAGCCACAATACATCATATTTGCATATAAACGGGTCAAACTCACCCATGTCAATAAACGGGTATAAGCGATGCATTCAGTGTATTACAACTCTTGCAATAAGCGATGCAATCGGTGTATGAATTTTCTTTCTTGGAATTCTCCAACCACACAATCGTACATTTGCAAAGAATGGAACAACAGGACTGCTATTGCTAAAGACATAATGTCGTGAAACTCTAGCACAGAAGCATCTTTCTATCTTCCCTCACGCGCGCCTTGTCAACTCAGAACTATATAATTATACGCCCACTTTGATAGAAACAAAACTTCCAATACACATAAACATGCAATGACTCCAATATACAGTGATATGATCGGTGCATTGACAAAACAAAAAAGCACACTTGCGCAATAAAAAGTGTGCGTTCTTCAAAAACCATCATTTAATGAAAAAGGAGAAGAGCGCGCTTGTCTGGAATTGAATAGCACTTTTATTCTCTTGATCTGCAATTGTGAAACTTCAGGTCGAATAGCAATTAAAGCGTCAATGGTTCCTTCGTCCTAAGAACTCCGTCAATGTTGCGCTTCAGACAATTTATCTTCACTTTTCTGTTTAAATAGCTTTGGAGTTTTGTTTGTATCCAATTGGAAGTAGGTGCCAAAATCTTCTTTTGATATCCAATACGTTTCGGCCAGACTGCATCGCCAGAAGTCGATACAGAGGTAACCCCCAATCCCCAACGTTGCACTCCTCACAGGTTAAATATAATATAGGTGATTGATCTTGAATTCATTGTTCTTGAAGCAATCGATCCATGGAAAGAGGCAAACTTCCATTAAACAAGATGAGCTCCAACTCCAATCTATATTTTATCCGCAGCTCTTCAAAAAAAAAGAAAAGACACCAACTCTTGGCACGCCAGCTTCTCTATTCCAACATATGTTATGCTTTTCTCCATCTTATTGTGTCTGTCTCAGCGGCATCTATGCGTACCCCGAAACCTCCCCCACGAAGACATAAACCTCCTGCCCCTTGGCTATCATTCAGATGCACCTCCCCATAAAATACGCTTTATGTATCTGTACCCCTCCCCTTTGTCTATCTTTCGGATTCAGCTTCCCACTCCTACTCCTTAAAACGCGAAATTAGGAGCAATCCCCCGTTGTAATGGGCCCTTCTCTTTTTCTCATGCACGTACTTCCCCTTTCACGTTCGGGTTCCTTTTCGCATATCCTTAATGTAGCTTTTGTATTCGCATTGAGTGTTAAGGCCAAAAGAACTGAATCCCCGAATTCTGAACACTGCCTCTTTCGTTAACCAGCACTCATGGATGCATATTATCAACAAATGCTTCCAAAACATGTGACATTAGGGTCTTTTATTTTTGTGCCATCCACCAAATGATACAACATTTCAAACTGTCGTCTATTTTTTAATTTACAAAAGTCACAAGTAACAAGAAAATCATCAAAGCAGAAGCATAAAAATGGTGCCACCAGGTTGAGTATAACGAGTCCAACATAAAGAGTGTTATTATCTTCAAAGAATTTGTCTCATCCCTCTGAATCACTTCATGAAGGTTGGAGTATCTTCCTCCCGCTTCTGGAATTAATTGGTTCACACAAATGTGCATCTTGATGAGCTTGTAAGAAAGTAGGAAGATTTCTAAGGAATTCAATAATAGTGAGGGTATTGAAGATTCCGTTACGTGTGATTTTTATATCCATAGGTTTTCATGAACATCGTGAAGATTTACCTTCTGGACAACGTTTTGGCTGAGAGGGTCTATGCTTCTTCCTATGACTTGGACAATAGATAGTAGAATGATCAGCACCATAAAATTGGTAGTATGTACTTAGATCAACAAATGATGAATCTAATGGAACACGAGCAACACAATTTTTCTTTCGAGACTCTTTTTGTAGCTCAAGATTTTCTTCCAAATCAGTACACTCTTTTATGCATTCATCGACACTTGATGGTTTTTTAATGAATACTAGCTTTCATCTTTTGCTAATAGTTAGGCCATCAATGAACAATGTAACCTTCTTCTTTTCATAAGGTAATGCACAAGGAAAACATGTGACAATGTGTTGTCTAAACATCCTGGAGGTAAGCTCATGGGCTCTAAACTTGATTGTTTGAATCAGTGGACTAGAGAGAAGGTGTCATGTTTGACTCATTGCTTTGAGAATTTTTTAATGAATTGTTCAATTATAATTTCTAGATATGCAAAGTTCTCAATACAAAGAGGTTGGAATCATGTCAAAGAAAATCCTTTGAGGGTTAGTCAAAAGGATATATATTAAATTAAAAAAACTTCTACCTGATTTGCACAAAGAATGTACTTAAACTCTCTAATATGTTCATGTGGATCCCTATGACCCTCACATACTTCTCTCATGCAATTTTTTACTTGCATAGGCATTAACCTCCTCAAGAAATTAGGTCTTTTAATTTGGATTTTTTATTCTAGATGATCTTGCCTTTTCATATTTAGTCTTCTAGCACCGTGATTGTGCTAATTAGCAACAATATTTCTTGCTTGTGTAAATCCTGGAAGGACTTGGAGAAGCTTGTAGGAGGTAGAAAAGTGAGTTGTGAACTGACAAAGTTTGGTCCAACCAATGGGCACAAGACCACACCTTGCTCTTATGGAGACTCAAATAGACCTCATAAGCATGTGATAATTACTATAAAATGCACTATGTACTTTCGAGCATGAAGGAGAAAGAGTCGATACAAAAGAGATAGGTTCGCACATCGACTAGCTCAAAAAACTTACTATCTATGGAAGAGACAGTGAACTTCAAATGCTCATTGTGACTAGCATGATTACAATTAGAAACACTCCCATAAAAGGAGTGATACACATAGGTTTGAGTTCATAAAATGCACATAAGTATAAGGAATAAGCAAAATATGCTATTGGAACGAACCAGACACTCAACAGTGGTACCTCTTATATTTCAAGAATATGCACATATTGATACCGAGATAACAAAACTGAAATTCGACCCAATCTAGTGAACCAAATGCTATGAAAATTTACAAGCATAGAGTAGACACTAATAATTTTCCAAAGAGTCATCTTGCATTCAATTTTTAAGCTCTCTAGAGATGCAAAAAATGAAGGAGCAAGATAATGATGTTCACAAGTGTATGTATATTGCTTCCATGTATTTTACAAGTGATTTGAAGTCTTTATATAGACTATAGAAGTAATTCAGGACTTCTCTAGAGTCTTTATATAGTGTATTTTTTGCACTCAATATGATGCAAAAAATCAAGGAGCAAGACAATGATGGTCACAAGTGTATGTATATTGCTTCCATGTATTTTACAAGTGATTTGAAGTCTTTATATAGACTCTAGAAGTAATTCAGGACTTCTAAAAGTGGATTTTGAATTCAAATGAATGCAATAAGAGTTGATGGAGGGAAATCAACTCATTTTTCTACAATTTAAGAAAAGTGAAGATCTAGTTTGATCTACTTTTAGGTGATTGATTGCTTGATTGATTGCAACCCAACTACCACAAGTTAGTTGCTAGATGCATGAAACTTACATTACCTCCAAATATGTGAGGTTTGGAACTCACAAGTCCCGAATCTCTATACAATGTTTTTAACCATATTGCCTCTTGAGTTGCTATGGCCAAACCTCTATAATCTGCTTCAGTTGAGGATAAAGCAATTGTTGGTTGCATCTTGGAACTCTATGGCACTAGCTTTGAACCTGTAAATGCTAAGTAACCAGAAGCACTTCTATCATCCTTAGCTCTTGGACAGTTTGCATCTCAATAGATTTTTATATCCAAATCTGAAGAGTAAGGATAGAGTATACCTTCATTCATTATACCTTTGAGATACTTAAGTACTCTCCTATTTGCATCCATGTGTGGTCTTCTCGGTGAGTGCATGAACTCACTAAGCACCCTGACACTATATGAGATATTTGCCTTGGTATGAGTATCATAGGTCAAGCTGCCTACCAAGCTTTGATATTCTTTGATGTCTTCAATTTTCTCACCTTCATAAACACTAAGTTTATGATTAATCTCCAAAGGTGTGCCCATAGGTTTAGTGTTCTCCGTTTTGAACATAAGAAGTAGATCTTGAATGTATCTTCTCTGAGTCAAATACATTCCTTCATCTATGTATATGACCTCCATACCTAAGAAACATGTGAGCTCACCTAAGTCACTGATTTTGAACTCCTCTTGCATGTGTCTCTTGATCCTTTGAATTCCATTAAAATCATTACTTGTCACAATAATATCATCTGCATATACACATAGATAGATTACCTTATTGTGATCCCTTTTTATGAATAGAGAAGGATGAGAATTTCTTGGTTTGAACTTGATCTTGAAGGTATGTAACCAACTTGTAATTCCAAGCTCTAGGAGCTTGTTTCAATTCATACAATGCTTTCTTAAGGGTGCAAACATAAGATGCATGATTAGGGTTTGCAAGACCTGGTGGTTCTCACATGTATACTTCTTCACTTATCCAACCATTTAAGAATGCATTTTCCACATCAAGCTGGAGGAGTATGCAATTCCTTGCATCAGTTGCAGTTATCAATGTTCATATTCTAGTCATTTTTGCAACTCGTGAGAATGTTTCCTCATAGTTTATACCATGAGTTTGTGAGCATCCTTTGGTAACTAATCTTGCCTTGTACCTGCAAAGTGATCCATCTGAATTTCTTTTAACTTTATATACCCATTTGCAACCAATTACCTTTCGATTTGGTGACATTGGAACCAAATCCCAAGTGTTCATCTCCTTCAATGCATCTATTTCTTCTTTCATGGCCTTTTCCTAATTAGTTTTTTCCTTTACCTCTTTATAGGTTGAGGGCTCTTCTAAAATTGAATTTTTTGCCAAGTATATTGAATGCTTTGTAACAAATGTGGAATCATTTCGATACCTTTGTGGTTGTTTCTTCTCGCTTGCTGATCTTCTAGGTGCTTGTTTGAAGAATTCTCCACATTACTACATCTTTTCTTTGCCTTTTGACTTCCATAGTTTGTAATCCTTTTATCTTTTGTCTTGTTCATCATTTTGTATCACTTCTTACGTCCTTGAACTATGTATCATGCTTGCTTCCTCATTGATGAGAATAAGAATCTAGATCATATGGTAGAATTACCTTTTGTTTGTCTTCATCATATGAAGACCTGTGTTCTTCAAACACAACATCTCTACTTGTAGTGAATTGCTAGGTTGAAGGATTATAGAACGTGTATCCCACCTGAGTTGAATCATATACAATAAACATAGCTTTATCCTACAATAACTTATCAAAGTCTTTGGAGAAGTATTCTCCCCCTCCATCAGATGTGAGCTGCTTGAGTGATCTACCTGTATGATTCTCCAAATGTGCTAGATACTTTTTGAAGCAATCAAACACTTCATTCTTACTCTTGATAAAGTATAGAATAGTCTATCCACTATGGTCATCAATAAATGAGACATAATACCTTGATCCTGTGAGTGAAGGTTCTTAACTTGGTCCCCATACATCTGTATGTACTAAGTCCAATAAGATGTTGGGGATATAGCCTTTGTGGTTGAATGGTTGTATTTTTGCCTTCCCAATCTACCATGCATCACACATGTTGAACATGTGTTGCTTTGATATGTTTGGCACTCCAAGAACACTTTGATCCCTTCCTATATCCTTCAAGGTTCTTTCATTCACATGAGCAATTCTCTTATGGCACACTTCAAGCTCACTTTGGGTTTGAGACCTAAAAGTGAATAGAGTGATGTTCTTGGTTTCTCCTACTTCAAAAGTAAAGAGCACACCATGCTTCTCACCTATGGCTATCTTCTTGAAGCCTTTACATGGATCTTCCACAAAAGCTCCATGTTGGGTGAACCAACTTGGAAGCCTTTCTCAACAATTTGGTCTACACTTATAAGGTTTTTAGTGATAGTGGGTACATAGAGAACCTTACTTAGAATGTTTTTCCTACCATTGGAAGCTTTGTCATTATCAATCTTCTCCACATTGTGCTTTGTGCCATCCCCTATTTGAACTTCATGTCTATGCTTTGGACCTTCCAAATCAGATAGAAGAGGAATGTTGCTTACAACATTATTCTAACATCTTGAATCTATGTAGAACAAATGATCATTCTCTTTACCTTCTTTGTGGCTTAGATTCATAAGATAAAATGAGTCTTCATGTGGTTGATGTTTTGAACAATTGTTGAAGTCCCTTCTATTATAGCCTCTACTATTATTGTTGACGTTGTGTCTACCTGTGTCTCTATTGTTTCCATATCCACATCTTCTAGTTCCTTTCTAGGTCTTCCTATTGAACCAACAATTCTGAGTGGTGTGGTTGGTCTTATCGCAAATGGCACAAGATAGCAGTAGTTCAATTACCATGATAGGAGTTACCTTCCTTTATGCTATTGTGGGCCTCTTGATTGAAGAGTTGTCCAAGAAAGATGTTGAAGTCTAGATTTTGCGCATCCATGATGAGATCATAAGTCGTGGTGAAAGATTGCAATTGCTTATCACTTTGAATCCCATTGAGAATTTGACTTATGATAGCCCCTTTTTCAATCACATCTCTAATGGATGCTAACTGATGTGTAGTATCCTTGATGTTGGTAACAAGCTCCATGATGGATTGTTTAGGTGTCTTTTTCATTTCACTGAACTCGTTCCAAAGATGATTCTTTCTTGCTAAGGTACTAGCACATGTCTTGCGTCCTTTATTATGTAGTAATAGAAATTTAGACAAATATTCTAGTATGTATGACCTTGCTTGAGCATTCCTTGTGCACCAAAGTGTGAGTTTATCTATCTTCTCTTGTGTAGGTCCTCCTTTGGATCTTAGAATGGGCATAGCTTCATCACATACTACACTTCCATAAAGATTTATACCTTGCAAATAGGCCTCCATTCTGATTTTCCAAGTTTTGTAGTTGTGTCGATCAAGCTTCTTGATCATTGAGGGAAAGCCATGACCCATCTTGATCCAGCTCTGATACCATTGAAAGAACTTGGAGAAGCTTGTCGGAGGTAGAAAAGTGAGTTGCAAAGCGACGAAGTTTGATCCAGACAACTGGTACAAGACCAACCCTTGAGCTTATGGAGACTCAAATAGACCTTATAGTCATGTGATGAGTACAATAAAATGCACTATGTACTTTGGAGCATGAAGGAGAAAGAGTCGATACAAAACAAATAGGTTTGCACATCGACTAGCTCAAAAAACTTAGTATCTATGGAAGAGACAATGAACTTCAAATGCTCATAGCGAACAATGTGATTACATTAAGAAAAAAAAAATTTTATGGGAGTGATACACAAAGGGTTTAGTATATATAATTCACAAGATTATAAGGAATAAGCAAAACATGCTATCGAAATGAACGAGACACTTAACGGTGGTACCTCCTATTTTTCAGGAATATATTGAGGTTGACCCCGAGACAGTAAAAATAATGTTTCTCCAAATCTATGAAATTAAATGCTATGAAAATCAATAGACATAACCAAGAAACTAATATCTTTCCAATGAGCCATCTTTTATTGAGTCTAGAGCTCTCTAAAGAGAGCATCAACCTCTGCAAGCTTACTATTGGCCAAGAAGATGATGCAGATAATCAAGGAGCAAGACAATAATGGTCACAAGTGTATGTATATTACTTGCATGTATTTTACAAGTGATTTGAAGTATTTATGTAGACTCTATAAGTGATCCACAAATTCTACAAGTGCATTTTGAATTCAAATGAAGGAAGTAAGAGTTGTGGGAGGGAATCAATTCACTTTCCTACAATCTAGAAAAAGTGAAGATCTAGTTTGATCTACTTTTAGGTGATTGATTGCAACTCAACTACCACACATTCATGGAATTTGGTCTCTCTTTTTCTAAGTTTACATGTTTAAAGCTCAAAGCTTTTACAATGGTAAAAGATGCATTAAAAACTTTTAAAAAATAAAATAAGTGAGCATAAGTAAAAGAACTCTCCAACAGATATTCTTTCGATGTAATCGAAGTGATAGCTTTTGATGTAGATCAAATCCACCTCAAGAATAGTGTAAGCTTGGTGTTCCATCAAATCTTGAATATCCACTATCTTCAGAACCTCTAGCCTTGTCATCAAGAAACCTAGGAGTGATTGTCTTAGCTTGATGCACACGATTGAGAAAGCAAGGTTATTGTTGATAGAAATACATGTCTTGGATATCTAATAACGAGACCAAGAAAACCACACTTCATTGGAGTCTTATAAAGAAACATGGTCGAGCTTTGGAAGGTGAAGGTTCTTGAACCTTGAGGAAGCATGCCCTATATTTAGCTAATGAAGGAATTGTGCAAACCAATTTCTTAGTCTCTATTGCATACTATACCTCAATAGTACATGAACCCATGAAACGGTTACTCAAGAACAAAGTTCTTCCCACACTTGTTTGTCTTCCTCATCTACCCCTAAAGTTGGTTGTTCATCAAGGACATTCTAGACCTAGGCATACAACTTATCTAGATGCTCATGAAAGAAATAGAGATATCATTTCTTATCCACACATACATTTCGTCTTGCTTTCCAATAGGTTGGTGAGTCAAAGTCACTTTGGCATCTGAATTATTGATTCTCACTAGGATATAACACCATGCATTTTAGAACAAGTGAGAATCAGGCCCATCGTCTCAATCATAGGTGAAATCAATATTATACACTACCTTTGTCTTGGATAAGAAGGTTAGATCTTTTTTAATCTCATTCATAATGATAAAGAACGACATGCCCTTAGATTCAATATCTGGATCACAAAGAGTATCAAAGATTGATTGAGGAATGAGGTTAGATGAGCTCACATTCTCTCATACAAGATTTACTACCACTAATGCCTTTATGATCAATATTTATTGCTATGCCCTAGTAATTTGTTTTCACCTTGGTGTCCTCTCTATTTTTAAAATTCATCAAGATGAGAGTCATAAAGTTACACTTTTGAGCAATTCACATGTGATTGATCTATGGAAACACAATGGGTCACAAGCATAATCATAAACATCACCATACTTTTGTTTCTTGCTTGAATGGAGGATAAAACTTTGCATAAAAGGTTGAGATGAGCCTCATAAGGATCTTCTATAAGCTTTGTTGATGATGGTTCCTTTTGTAAGTAATCTCTTAGTGTAGATCTAAGGTTGATGGAATGCTCACTTGATACTAAGTATATAAGTCAGACAATTTGTACACACGCATAAAATATCTTAAGATCATCCAATAGATACTATTTCTTGGTTTTTAAATCCACAAGGTTCCTAATCATGGGCTTTTTTGATCTAGTTGATCCCATCTTGCATATTTTTTGATTCTTTGACTCAAGCGATGAATGAGACTCTCTCTCTCTTGAAATTTTCCCAATATCATAATAAATCGAAAGAGATTGTAAGGGCCGCAAAGGTTCTTAGCCCAATTCCAGAAGAATTATCTAAAAACGTAGAGATGATTCTTTTATAGCTCTTACTCTACGAAAGTCGTGGAGTGGATTGGATGTTTTCTGTTAGTTCAAGTGCTTTCTCTTGTGTGAAATAATGTTTAAAAGAATCTATCGTTGTTAATGATCCTAAATGACCACCACCAAGTTTCACGAAGCGATTGGCCTTTCTACGGCAATGATGGATTTCCAAATGATGCTATCCTTGGAGACTAAGGGGCTTAGATACTTGATTTTTACTTTTTGATGCTTGAGTTAATGTCTCAAGACGTTTTCTCCAAGATCTGGCTCTATTTGTGAGGGGAAGATCGCCCTAGAATCCTAAAGTGTACGGCAAATAGGTATTGTATTTCTCAGAAAATTTTGCGCTTTTTCAATTAAAAGATCTCTCTACATGTTTCTCAAAGATCTCGAACTATCAAGTCTGGGAGAGTAGGCTATTGCAGAACTTCCTTTATATTAAAAAAAAAAAGATCTCGAACTATCAGGTCACTCGAGATAAACTCAAGCAACCTTATTAATGCTCATGCAATTGTTCTCGGTATTTGCAACATCAAAGGCACTCGCGGGTTGGTTGCGGACTTTCTTATGGTTTATTTTGGTGGAAAAACATGGTATATCATATTTACCCTTGAGAGATTCCTCTAAAGCCCTCAATTAGGTCAAATGTAGACCATTTTCTCTAGAAGATCACTGCATAGAAGGAATAGAGAGCAATCGTGGGTGGAGATTGAAGCTCTATTTGGATCCTTTGTGATAAAGTATCTTTGACCCCTTTATGTCATTTCTAAAATGAGTGCAGATGCAGATTTTGGTTGTCGTTTGCCCTACTGTCGCAACGAGTCCCGTCAATCCTTTTGTTAGATTTCTTCGGACAATTTGTTGATTCCTCAATTTGTTTCTCGCTCAACAAATTTAAGTGAGCTCTTGGACCCCAACAACGTCGGGACTTGGCTCACCCATGGAATGAAACTCACGAGTCTGCCTTATGAAGAAGCGATTCATTGTGGCCATTCATGGCTATGATTAAGCCTTTGAATCCCAACACCTCACAGGGCTCCGATCTGTTGTTTCAGTAAGCTTTCCTCTTCCAATTCTCTCAAATGCCATCCCAGAACTTCATAGATGCTCGATTCGCTTGTTTATGGTTTTTTCCCTCCACTTATCTCGGTGAGCTAAAAGCATTGTCCCTTGTCCTCTAAGGAATTTAACCTAGCACTGAATTCTTCCCCATATGTATAAAAAATAGTTATACCTCACTTTCCATGCACATCAGCTCAGTGGGCTAGCCATTTCGTCTTGAAAAAGTTGGAGTGGGGCTTCAACACCTATAGGTTGGGGTTGGACACCCTTCTCTATTTCCATGGTGACATGTGAAACTAAGGTCGGCTAGACATTTTGTCTTAGAAGGTTGGAGTGGGGCTTCAACCCCTATAGGTTGGGGCTGGACACCCTTCACTCTTTCCATGGTGACATGTGAGAGTATGCCTTTCAGGGAGTATTGGGCCTTTGGGCTACTTGTTCAAACTAGTCATCGCTCTCCTTTATGTTAATGTCTTATCAGTGTATACCTCAGATACCCTTCACACTCTTTATCCCAATAGTTCGTAGCCATCCAACCTCTATTTTGTAAGTTTCAATGGATTCAAAGTGCTATCCGTGCCTTTCATTGTACTTTTAAATTAATTCACGATTCATCGAGAAGAGTAGATGTCAATGAAGGAAATTCCTTGACAAAAAAAGCAAGAATGGTAGGTCACACCTTGTCCTTCAACCAGAAACCCCTTGGATGTGTTCTCTAGTAGGGATGAATCTTAGGCGGATGGAAACGGAAGGCCACCAAAGTTTGAGCCCATTCCTCTCGCTCCCGACGTCCAACCCCTATTTTGTGAGATTCATAGGTGCCATGATGCTATGTCCATCTTTCATTATACTTTCAAGCTGATCCGAATGAGCGCCTGTCAATGATCGAAATTCCTTAAAAACAAGAAAAGAATGATACGCCACACGTTGCTCTAGGTCGGATCGTCTTTTGCATAAATTCTCCGTGACACGTGTGCTGGTATTCAGCTCGCATCTGCCGTATGTGAATAAAGATTTACACATGCCAATGACAGATTCGTTGTTTTCTGGTGACTCCAAGTTCATCTTCTTTATATGAAATGGCCTCTAATGATTGAGCCTCCGTAGTCGTTACACCGACCCCAATGATTGAGCTATGAACCGTATCCCACCCTTACACAATTGAGAAAAAACTGATGTGCTGAGCACCTCTTCCACCTAATCCGTCTCCACACACGCCTTGATTCCTGCCCTTCTTGCAATCTAAGTTTACTTCAATTAAATATTTTTTTCTTGCCGTTGTCAGAGCAAGAAACTTCGTAGTTGGATGTATTTGATGACGGCACTATGTCGGTGCCTCACGTTCTATTGGACGGATGCAGCCACACCCCATCGCTGTCTCACTCTTTCGAATGGAAAGTACAAAGATGTTGTTTGCAGGTTTATTAAGCACGATGATGGATTTAAATCTGTTTTCGCATCCCGAACGAACGGAATCGCCGATATGTACCATAAGAATAATGAACCAAATGGTGAAGGTGGAATGGATGGAAGCAATGGAAAATGTAGTTGGAATTGTGGAGAAGAAGAAGGATTGGATGACCCAATTGTGATTGTCCTGTGCTCACGCCAAGAGTTAAGACTTCTTGCTGAAGACCTCGAAGGTTATTAAATTGGATGATGTTTTAATTCATCACTTCATTTATTTTCTGTTTCGATTACATGGAGCTCCATCACTCGAAGCTACTAATGTGCCGTGACTCAAAATAATGTATTTATTTCTCAAAAGTGCATTGTAGCCCATCTAAACTCTGTAAGATCTAACCCCCGCTTTGTGGGACTTGGGGGGGTCTTATGGGCACTAGTCCCATTCATTTGCATTTTTCTTTTCCTCTATTAAATACAAGTTCGGGAGAGTAGGATAAGGCTGAACTTCCTTTAAAAAAACATTGGAGCTTACCTCTCTTGGCTTCTATAATCGTCCTTGAAATCTCCATTGAATATTTCAACAACTGCCATTCATTCTTGTCTATTCAGGAAAACAAAAGAACGTTAGTACTTGATCTTCACACTCCATAGGATTTTGTTCATTTAAGAATAGGATATTTCTTTTTAATTGTGATCTTATTGAGTGCTCTATAGTCAATGCACACCCTATAAGTCTTGTTCTTCTTCTCAAATAAGAGTATAGGTGCTCCAA
Source organism: Ceratopteris richardii (assembly GCA_020310875.1). NCBI lineage: Eukaryota > Viridiplantae > Streptophyta > Polypodiopsida > Polypodiales > Pteridaceae > Ceratopteris > Ceratopteris richardii. Next base: position 157,724,459 of record CM035412.1, read on the forward strand.
AGGGAGAAGAACTAAGCCTTATAAGTCATTTGTGGAATAGATCCTCAACTTGATTATCTATTCCTTTTTGATGTCAAGATCCATGTCTATAAGGTGCTTTATGGGGAGAAGAACTTCCAAGAATTGAGTCTATACTATGGTCAAGATTTCAGCTAGAAGTTGGTAGTTTAGAAGAAAAATGAGCAAAAAATATGATTCATCACAATAACAATCATCATATTGGGACAACCATGAAAGAACAAATTGGCCATCCTTCTGCCCATCGAATCAAGAAAATTAGAAATCTTTAGCACCAATCTTGGAATGAGTTCCTTCTTCTTGACCAATGATAATGGCCTTCACCACCCTAAGTAGGTTGTTTTCCTCAGTTTTCTTTTGCTAGAGCAAAGCATCACATTCTTTTCTCTCATTTTGAGCATCTTGGACTTCATGCCGCAAAAGCTCTAACTATTGCTCAAGTGCTAGCTTGGATAGGGGTGATGTACCAAAATCCTCTATATTATGGGTAGAGTTCATGGCTTATATAAAACCAAAACCTATTAATAGATCATATGAGAATAAGAAATTTTCCCGACATCAAGTCAGACAATGAAAGAAGAACTTGGTGATTATATCCTGGAAGCGGAAATGTCTGGATCAAGGTTCATGCTATGGCGAATGAGGATCATTCAGACTCTCCTTTTTCCAATCTTGGAGTACTCACGATCACTCTGCCATAGCTAGTGATGCCCTGGGTTGGCTGATTAAGGATGCCATTGACGAAAAGTTAACTGAAGGAGCAAATATGCCTGAAAATCATAAACAACTCTGTTTACAAGCTTTTTCTAATGACACTAACATTCTCACCAAAGCTAATGCTGACTATCCTAAATGTATCTTAAATTGTCTCACCACTTTCTGTCTAGCTAGTGGCTCTCACATTAATCACCAGAAAATGGCTTTCAAAGCTTTTGATAATTTTGTGTCTAATTGCATTAGTGGACTTAGATGTGAAGTGCTAAAAGATGGGGAAATCTTTAGGCTTCTAGGCATACCTATGGGTTTTCAAGTATCCTTGAATCAAAGGTGGGAGTGGGTTATGGAGAGATTTAGAAAAAAGCTATTTATTTGGTATGGTTGTCAGTCGTCCATCTCTCACCATGTGTTTGTTTTAAATTATTACGTTCTGCCTTCAAGTGTTTATTTCTTGTCTTGTTGGGTTCCTAATAAAACTTATTTTAATCAGATTGTTGGTCTTTCTAGGAGGTTTCTTTGGGGGGGGGAGGGGCCTTTTGCATAATAAAATCCACAAGGTTGTGTGGAAAATCTACAGCTTTCCTAAAAGAGAAGGAGGTCTGGGAGTTTTTTGTCATTTGAAAATGTCTACTAACCTGTCTGCTAGATGGATTACAAGGGCTTTGGACTCTCAAGATTGTTGGACCCTTTTGATTAAAATAAACATTCATAGGTTTTACCTTGATGGGTATAACGCTTGGGAAAATCATTGTGACTACCAGATTTTTTGACTCCTTTGAGTTTTTCTTCCAGGAGAGCATTTGGACTGGCTGGTTGTCTCCCTCGAATAATGTTCAAGTTGGGATTAGAGACCATAAGTGTTGTAAACTTGGCTATACTACTTGGAAAGATCTCACAGTCAATGGTGAGATTGTTTCTAAAGACCAAATTATGGAGACTAATGCTTGGTCCTCCGTATGCATAGAAGAATGTTGACTGACAGAGTTGACATCTCTCAAGGAAGGAGGAGCATTCTATTGGCTGAGATGGCTCAAGACATGCTGCTAAAATTCAAGAAGAAAAGAGGTTCCATCTCGATGATCATCCCTAAACTTAACAAGAAGTGGAAAGTTAATTGGAAACCAGAGGAGTGGACTCACATATTCCTTTGTATATGGTCTTTGCCCTACAACATCAAACAGTCTATTTTGCTCTAGCTCATCTTGCACAATAGTCTGGTGTGGCCTTAAGGACAAAGAGTTAAAAATTTATACTGGTGTATGTAAATTTTGTTACACTTTGGAGGATGTCCCCCACCTTTTCTTCAACTGCAGACACATCCATGCATATTGGAAGACTCTTCAGCCATTCTGCTTCAAGTACAACTTTCAACTTAGCTATAAAGAGACTCTTCTTGGCTACTGCAATAGATTTGACTTTGCATTGTGGAACATATGGAGGGCTCACATCCTCTGGAGCATCTAGAAAAGTAGGAATGAAGCTCATTTCAACAACAAGTTTTCCAACTCTTTCCTATTCAACCTCAAAAAAGGGCTCAGAAGACTTGGTCAACAATGCTTAGATTATATGTCTATTGCTCCATCTGTGGACTTTTCCCTCAATAGACACATGAGGGACATTGCTCCACAAAAATGGAGGCACTCCCTACTGTCGATGTATTCTCCCACTTGTCTTGATATGATTATGCTTTGTAGCTCTAAATGAGGAGGTGTCTGTGTATTTACCCATGGATCTTCTCTGTATTAATGGGATTTTCTCCTTGATGTTTCCCTGATGTCTCTCTGAGGTGAGGCATTTTTGCCCTTTGTACATCTTTACATGCCCATATTAATTCACTTCTTGTCTCTTCAAAAAAAAAGCTTTCTGTTTACAGAGAGTTAGGGCAGCTTCGAGGGGGCGAAGAAGGGCTCTGCTGACCTCCTGAAGAAGGAAAATAAATATAGTATGTAGGGGGGGGGGGTTTCTTCTCTATAATGGATACTAGGAGAGGCAGGAATTGCATATGCACAAGGACTGGCTGGAGCTCATCTATGATAGCAGCAAGTTATGGAGAATGTCTTTCCGTCGAATGTAAAAGCAGCGTGCCAATGTGGTCTTCATCGAAGTGGGTGGTTACTCAGGCCGAGAATGCCATTGTGAATGGTGGACGTCTGTCCAAGATCTCACTTGCTGGAGGGCCACCTGTGTGGTCCTAAAAGAGAAGAAAAAACTTGCTCGATCTACAATGACATTTGTGAAGGAAAAAAAATGGGCAGAGTGATCCTGAGTAGTCCTCCTTATGGAGAAAAGCAGGTCATCAATGATTCATAGGGACTCTCTATTTTTGCTTAGTGTGAGGAGAGAAGTCTATGTGCTGCAGTCACTAGGAGATGAAGAGAGGAAACCTTCACCTATAGACAACGAGAGGGAAAGAAAGTTTTGGTGGGAATGAAATTAATACAAGGAGGACTATTGTTAAGCTCTATGCAAAGGAGGTAGTTGTTGTGTAGATGAGTCTGAGCTCGACTAAGTTGCTTCTCAGAGTCTTCTTGCTATTGTACATTGTGTTGTCCTTTCATTCTAGGAGATTGTGCCAGATGGTCATTATTTGTACGCTTGAATGTTAACCTTGGGAAAGGATGATCAATCAAAAAGATCTCAGAGATGTGGGAAAAGCATCGGTGATCAGAACAGTTCTACAATATTTATCTTTTGATCAAGAGGGAATGCAAAGGCAAAGGTACTTCTTTAATTAGACTTTGAAACTATGAATCGAGTACTTGCGGTGAAAATGAGGAAAAAATTATTGTAATATACCGTCTGTTTTTCACACTTGTTATTTTGCTTCAAAACCATAAACATTTCTGTGAATATAAAGCGATAATTGTTGTGATATTGTTCTAGAAGTTAGTTGAAGATGAGCTCCGCGTAAAAGGTTAGATCTTTTGTGATTCACATTCACATGTGAAATCTGACAAGCATTTTTGCAGCATTTTGCAGCTACATTTTCGAGAAAAGACTGCCTTTGTACTCGTTCAATATTCGTGACAATTGCACTCCAAATGTTAGTGTGAAGAAGATTGTCAGAATCGATGCAGTATTATCTATGTGTTATTTATAAAATGTTTGGCCTGAAAACAACTAATCGTCAATGTTCAAATTATTATGGTTTTGTTAGCTGCGCTGAAAAAAAAAATGTAGTTTTAATTACTTCTCCAGTATTTCATAGTTGTACTCATGCACCAAAATTATATGTAAAATTACTGGAGTTGAATGAAAATTGTTCACTTAATGAGTTTTCTTCCTCAAACGTAGTATGTGCAGACTTTGACCTTCTAATCCTCATTAGCTTCGTTAGCGTCAAATTCGAAAATGACCTTCTATTCTATAGGCCAAACATCACATGTTTAAGCTGTTATAGAACGTCTACTTTGGTAGAACATTATATGTGCAGAGGCGCTCTGAAGAATCCATGCATCGTTCAGACATAGATATCAATACTGATGTATAAACTTGAGTTGTTTTCGAAGGACTTGAAGGATTCGTTTCTCATTGCATGTAGTATTCTGTGAAGCGGACGTTCGTGACATCAATTGTGATGATCTGTTTTAAAACTGAATGAAAAACATATGTTCGTGATGGAATTAACTCTTCTGAAACAAAAATGAGATGTTGTGATGAACAGGTAACTATAAAATGATTTTGACATGCTCTATAAATTGAAGGTAAAGCTTTTTACCTCTCAATCACATTATGACCATGTAAATTGAATTGTTAATACATGTTGTCTTGGTCCGGCTTCCCTCAAGTTAGAAGCTTCATAAAGACGTGTATAAAGCAAAGTTAAAATTAAACCTCTCTTCGACACTGATAAGGATGCATTAAGACTGTTGTATATTTTCAAGGAGTTTTTTTTTCCCTACAAAGATGTGTTTACAGTGACTCGAGCTTGTTGTGGAAAAAGATATACCCATAATGCATAGTGCAGATTCACTGATCAGCTTTAGGATGTTTCGTTTTGTTTTGAATGTCATAGTATTGTGCATTTCGGGATCTGTGTTCCATTTGTGCGGATGAGTTTGTTTCCCTCGCGAACGTTGGAGTATGACATCCTGCTCTTGTTTCCCTTAATACTTCATTTAGTAATGTTAGCCATGAAGTCCATTAGAATTCAAAGAAGAATCTGATATGTATTTCCCCAGACATTTTCATGGTTACGTTAGTAGACAAAATCATACATGCTTCTTTTTGCTCGATAGTCTTATTGTTGCAACAAAAAACCCTAATGAGATTTGAATCTCATCTGAGAAGTTCCTAAAAGCCCACTTTGGCCTAATTCTTCTACTAGAAGCATAAGTTTCATGGCATTGAACACATGCCATTTTCACCCTCCTTTCTATGAAACTTTTCGTCATACTTGGTAAGAGCAAATATAGGCACCACATCAATGTGCCCCAAATCAACATGTTAATCAACCAACGAGAAAGGAGGTTGTGCCTCCCAACACCATGGAAGAGATGTTTAAAAGGTTTAGTGATCTCATGATCCAGAGCATTAAGCAGATGGTGGAATCCCAATCTCAGCAAGCAACTAACAATAAATTCCCAAACGCTCTTGAAATTAAAAGATGCATCTCGTGTGGCTCTTTGGAGTACAACAAATACGCATGTGAGAGCTTCAAAGAAGCATTGGCTAAAAATCTAATTTTCATAAAGGAGAAGATGATTTATGACTCAAAAACTAGAGAGAAAATAAATATTAACTTTGGTCCGGGAGGCATGAGAGTGTTCTTCCCTAGCACTTCTAGTAATGTTGCTTCAACATCTCATACATCTACATACACATGTCAAGTAATTGATGAAAATAGTGACCCAAAATCATGGTCTAAAGTGATAAAGTCCTTGGATCGAGGAAAGATGCATCATGAAATCTTAAAGTGAACAAGCAATGAGATCCAAGGTGTAACCGGATGGAATGATCCTATATATACCCTCTTGGTTGTCACTTATTTATGCTCTTCAATAGAGCATGAGGCTATAGTGGAAGAAAAATGAAGGAGAGCCAATGAGGGTGAAGAAGAGAAGAGGAGAACTAAGCGTCAAGTAGAAGCTTCACAAGAACAATCTCAAACACCAAACCAAAATCAACCAATACAAACAAACCAACCCACTCAAGAAATTCAACCATTACAGCCAACAATAATCTAGCCAAATCAAATTCCAAATGAAGTTCGAATCCCTACTTCTATTGAGATGTGAGCTCCTACTCAAGTCAATAATCCTCCTCAAGATCAAGAGATGAAACCCACAAGGACAGGACAAGGGAGAGTGAAAAATCCATCGTACATGTTAATATCACACATTGAGCATGCCACATATTTAAAACAAGTTCTTGAGAAAAGAGTGCTTGATAGTGTAATGAATTTTACACTAGGTGATTGATTGGGAATTGCTAAATGGGAATTTCTATAAGGAATTATTGATCTCTTAAGAATAAAGTGGCAGCCAATAGCCGACATGCAAGAGACTGAGAAGATGGATGAAGAGATACCAAATCGAGCCATGTACGCATAAGTACAAGAGTTGAAAAGTGTACTCGAACAAGTTGAAATTAATGCTCAACCATGCACACATGAGGAAATGTTCTTGAAGGAGAATTCTCTAGAGATAGCTCCTTCAAGTAATTATACTAGAGATCATTGGGCTCCAGCCATGACTGGGACATTGGTGCGATTAGATAAAATCAGTACATCAGTCCTCTCTCTTATCGATCACGCATCTGAAATCAACTCAATGTCCAAAGATCTCTACATGAAAGGGAAATGTCCAATAGATATGCAGCCATGCTGGAGAATCCATGTTAGTAATACAATGTGAGGAGAGTTGTTTGGTGCATGCCCACAAGTACTAGTCATAATTGGGGATGTTAGTGATTATCAGAACTTCTTCGTTCAAGATCATTCTAGCTAGTCATTGATTTTAGGGAATCCATATATTACTGCCTTGACGATGGAGAAAAGAGTCTTGGAGGATGGATCGGCCTATGTGTGAATCAGAAGCAAGGATGGAAAGAATGCGGTAAAGTTTATGAGAGTTTGTGTAGACCACGTTAGGAAGTGAACTTCTCTTTGGACAAGACGTATTACTGAAAAATTTGAAGATCAAAGTTTTTAAATGAAGATTTCATAAATCAGGACTATGGGAGCTTGGATAGCAAAAAGATCCTGAATGTTAATATGTTCATATCAAGTTTCACCTTCAACAAGTTCATTTTACTTTTGTGTTTTTTTTCTGAATTAAAAAGGTGGGAAAAACAATACATAGCATATCTTCAGAGAAGCATTTATGGATGTAGAGTGCTCCACTTCCATGACGAGATTTCCAAAGTTTTTGATGAGATATCTTTTGTAGACACATTGTTTGATATGCACGAGTTGATTAAAAGAAGGAGGAGTGACTACGTGATTCAAACACACTATATTTCTATGTACAAGGAAATCGCAAGGTTTGAGAAATATGAAAAAGGGAAAGAAGATTTTGTTGAAACAAAATATAAAACACTCAATAAAAAGATTAAAGTAGTTGCAATTCTGCTTCCTGAAAACAGTAACAAACTATGGATGGTGCAAAAACCTAGCCAACTCTCATAGAAAAAAAAAATAGGTCATGAATTCACTAAAGAAACACTTGAGCAAATCCAGTTAGGAAAAGATGGGTTTCTTAGTGAAAAAGAGAAGAATGTATTCTCCCAAATGATTTTTAGGCATGGAAAGGCTTTCTCTTTCAATGCCCAAGAAATTGGGCGTATAGATCCATCTCTAGTGACACCAATGATAATTTTCATGATACCACATGTACCTTCGAATCTTCCACTGATTCCAATACCAAAAGCTCACATTTCCAAGTTAATTGACATGTTGAATGAAAAGATTAGAATGGGGATTCTTATGCCATCAAGTGCTCCCTATTCTAACCATTGGTTCACATTACCAAAGAAAATCAGGTCACTCAGATTTATTCACGACCTACAACCGGTAAATAAGGTGATAATCAGAAACATGGGAACTAGGCCTATCGAAGATGAGTACGCAAAAACCTTTGTAGGAAGATCTATTTACTCAATGGGGGATTTGCACTCTCAGTATGACCAATTCCAGCTAGCTCTCAAGAGTCGTGACTTGACAATTATGAGGACACCACTTGGGTTCATGCGAATGTGCACTTTGCCACAAGGCACCACAAAATCAGTGGCACATATGATGAATGGTATGCATAAGCTGCTTAGGGATTTTATTCCGCATCTGACCATGCCATTCATTGATCATGTCCCGATTAAAGGTTGTGAGGACAAAGATAAAGATAAGACTCTTTATGAGGATGGATGTTAGAGATTTGTTAAAAAACACATATTAAATGATTATGAATCCATTCTTAGTCACCTAGAAGAGGTTCATTTGACATTATCTGCAGAGAAATCAGTATTTGGAGTGCATGTATGTCAAAAACCATTTTGCCGACAGAGTCACATGCTCTAGCATAAACTTCTTTGCCTTGGGAGGATGAGATGTCGAGGGAAGGTCTTCTAGTAGTGCGGATTCTTCAATTGGAGAAAGGAAGAAATCTGGTAGAAGAAGCTGTAGTTAAGCTCAGAGCATCTAGAGAGATAAATAAGATTGCATTTTACAAATCCCATAGGTTAAGACCTAAAAAGTTGAATGAAGGAGAGTGGGTACTTGTCTATGACAGCTCATTGGATATGCAATATGAAGCTCAAAGAAAATTGGTGAAGATATGGTTTGGTCCCTATGTTATATGTAAAGTATTCGACAATGGTACATACTCGCTCAGGAAACTGGATGGAACCAAGTTAAAGGAAGTGGTCGTTGGGAAAACAATTAAGCTATTTAAGAGAATAGAGAATGAGGATTATGAGTCAGTAATAGACAAAGAGGAGGAAGAAGACGAAGAAGATGAGGAGCTTGCAGAAGATATTCAAGATGGAGAAGAAGGATAAATAGAAATGGAATCCAAAGAATATAAATATGTGTATATGTAGATATCAAAAGTGTAAATAAATAAGAAGAATAACTGAATATGAAATAATGTGTGCATCCAAAGGCATGATTGTATATTGAATAGTTAATGTTGTTAATATGAATGCATGTTGGTGTACATAAATAAAGATTACATTCATTATCATTTCTAATGTGTCTTTCCTTGTAGGTCTAGCTATAGTTACAGATAAACAATTGTGATTCAACCATGGAAATGAACTTCTCTAATGAGGTGGAGACATCATCTCAAAGGAATTCAGTTTCAAATAGGAATGCAAATTTAAATTCAGCTAGAAATAGAGCCTTGACTCAAATTAGAGATGCATCTTTAGAACAATCTTCGGATGATGCCTTTATTTTTGACCACTTACTCCCCACACCTATAAATCCCTTTGCACACAGAATAGTGATTGAGGAAGGACCATCAACTAGAGTAGCTTCAAACCGAATCACGGATGCACGTCTAACTCGCCCTAGGGCTAGACCTATAGATTAGGCAACAAATAAACAATTGGCTCGGGCCAAGAGTGTGCCTTTTGATCGATCCTCCTACTATGTTTTCTTGTCCACCTATCTATCTCCTATGCCTGCACATATTCGATACAAAGAAGACAGAGTTCTAGCAAGAATAATATCATGAAATGGTTCAAGAACAATGTAAAGATGATCCGTTAAGCGAAGAAGAGATTGATGCCTATATTTGTGATTACCTATTTTCCGAATCGGTGGACCAAATGAGAGCTTTGATATATAGATGTCCATAAGAGTTAAATTGAATTAGACCAAAGGATTATGAAGCACAAGTGAGTGTTTGCTACTATACATAAATAAAGGTGAATAATGTCTTCTAAACTTGTGATCTGACGTGTGTATATATGTGTGTTTCATGATCATGTTTTGTTTTAGCATTTAGCTTCAAAGAACAAGTCTATAAAAGAATTGAGCAAAGAAAGTAAGTTCTATATAATTGAATAAAGTGTCTGATGGTTTTCATTGCATTTTTCAAAAGACACAAGAATTGGTTCAACAAGAGAGGAGTGATGACTCCGAATGGAGATTTTCTTTAGCAAAGCTTCATCAGTAAAGAATTTGATCATTTCTTGAGTTATTTTCTATATATTTATATAATGTTGTTTGGGTCTGAATGTTTCTTATTGCTTGCCTAGTTTTTTGAATGCAGGAAAAGATTGAATCAAAGACAATGGAAATGCTCGTCAAAGCACAAAAATGAGATTTTCTTTTCATTAGTTCCTTCTATAATTTTTTTCTTTTACACCATTTTTGTGTTGCATTGCAAGTAAAGTGTGCATATTTTAGATCGAGAAAAGCACGTGTTTAAATTCTTGTAGATGCACTCTCATTTGCACAATAAAAATAACAGGTTCAACTGATTTTGGAGGAGTTGTGAGTGAGGACAAAAGAATGCTTGTGTTTGAGAATGAAGGTCATGAGTGGAGAGGCTCTTTTAGGAAAAATCCTTAAAAACCATTTTTGTACTTGCACCATAATTGACAACACCTGCACATAGAGTATGCATATTTGGAAATGTATATGCACATATGTTTCTAAACTCATAGGTGCATGTCCACTTGCACGCTAAACAAGTTGTAAATGCATGAAGAAAATCACAGTTTTAAGAAGGGAAAAGCCTTGACGTCAAATGGTAATCACCCTTTTTATTGCACCATTCTGTTTTTTGATGCACTTAAAAAGTATGCATAGGATAGGACCTATTATGTGGTCGTGCATAGGCACATGTGTTTATAACCCATGCACTTGGATGATTTCATCATGTTTGATGTTTTCACAAAGGCTAGCAAATGTTTGCAAGAGTGCTAGTTTTGAAAGGAGCAGATGTTATCAAACTATTATGAGAAGCTGAACCAATACAGAGGACTTAATTAGTACAAAAGGGTGATCAAACATAGGGAGTTGATTTAGTTATTCAAAGCTAGGAGTTGCTACATCGATTCGAGAGGTTGTGGAAACCAGTTCATCCATTGAGTTCTCATCAAATGTAGCTTGTATTTCTAGTCACACAAGCAGGTTTATGTTTAAAATTTTGGATTCACATCTAGATGCACCCTCTGCGATGAGTTCTAATCATAAAAGGGAAAATGAGGGTCATTAGGAGAAGGCACTCTTTGTCCAAGAAAGATTGAGTTTAGCAATAATTTAAAGCAGCTACTGGTAGAGAAAACGACAAAAATGGAAGCTATGGCATCATCATATCAACAAGAGATCCATGCTAAGATGATGGCTTTAAATGAAGTTGAAAAAGGTAAAGCTTAACCTCGAGGCAAGAGAGCATGTGGAGGCTCTACAGTCAAAACTATCATACATACAAAACTGAACCAATGCTTTACGAGAGTCTTTTCTGCAAAGGGATGTTGCTCTTCAAAAAATTGAAGAGCTATTAGAGGATACAAGCCTCCCAGAAGAGCTTCAAATGAAAGATACTTGCAAAAAGGTTGAGTGGTTGATTGAAACAACCAGTCAAAAGAATATGGCGTCTAATGAGATGGCCTCTCAAAGAGTGGGAACAAGAGATTTTGAATTTTTCTCAATAGAAGGGCAGAAATCACAAATGTAGGACATGGAAGAGTTGAATAAAAAAAATGTGATGATTTAGGAAGGAAGTTTAGAAGCATGGCAAAATAATAAGCAATGCTAGAACAGTCCCTTCTTGAAAGAAATATGCTCATTCAAAGAAAAAAATGGGAAGAGATGCCTTATATTGAAGAGATGCCTAGTTCTGTCAGAGGTAAGGAACCTGAAGATAAAATTCAGTGGCTTGGTATGAAACTTTCTAATGCCCTTGATTCTGTTATACATCTTTAAATAGAGAATGATAGTTTGCAAACTGCAGTTCAAATTTCAAATGAGTCTTTGAGCTCATTTCAAAAGAAGAGATGTTGTAGATGGTCACATAAGAAATGCACGATGTGAACATGACATTGAATAGTCTATTAGAAATTGCACCTCTAAGTAACAATACTCACAAATCATATGTGAAGGAACATGATTTCGAAATGAGTGCAGTAGGTGAAGGTGAAAATCAGAAAACTATAGTTCCGGATTGAGGATTTGGATGCTTTGATGTGTGAAATTTGGGTGTCGCTAAGCGAAGTGTTGCAAGAGAATGAAGTAGAAATTGTATTTTCAAGATTTTAAATGAGCATGGTAGTTAAGGATGCACTAAAGTTGATTGTAGAGAAAAGCAAGGTGTAGATGGCAGAATCTAGATAGATTGAGGATAAATTAAACAAACTAACATTAGCAATGGAAAATGAACATGGTAGAGTCATAAAGCCAGGAGTACCTCCGGTGGAAGTAATCCCACCAAAGGGAGTACTACTGATGGGAGTAGTCCTAGCAAATGAAGTTGCACTAGCAAGAGAGCCCTTGGTGGGAATGAGGCTAGGGGGGAGTTCTACCACGATTGATCCACTACTATGATGTGACGGCTATATAAGCGGGAGGCACCTAAGATATAAACTCTAAGATCTACTCCTCTATCCTGGAATGCAGATTGAACAAAGGATAGTCTCCCATCATGCTCTACAACAAAAAAGTCAAATAATTAGCATATGATAATAATGATATTGTAGAAAAATAGTAGTGTACAGAAACATAGAAATCAAAAACACAAATTAGTATGTAAAAGTGTTTGCTTCATAAATCAGCTATTCTAGCAACCTCTTAGAGATCTAACACACTATCATAGATATTTCATATCTACTCATCTTTTGGACAAAACTCATTGAAGGGTGCACTTCAAATTCAAAATCAACTTTGAACATCAAGATTGAAATATCCAATTGAATTAGTATTATACAACTACCCATCCATTCTATTATCGCTAAACGTTCTAAGTAGTACTGCATGAGAAGATGACAAATGAGGAATAAAATTTATTAACTATTGTTCTCTTAGAAGTTATCACTCAAATATTTTTGAGTTATATGATTAACACATGAGAAGAGAATCTATGAAAATGTATGATATGATCTTTCGAATGATAAATGTCTCCTTATCATGATCTGAAAAGAACTCTACATATTGCTTTAGAAAACATGAAACAACACATCCAAAAGCTTTGAACCTAGTTTCATAAATTTCATTAATAAATAGTTGCTAATACAAACATTTTATTTGCGCTATGAAGGTTATGATGAAATTTTTTTATGATTATATCATCATTACTCATATGGCCAAGAGGTTTATGACAAGACTTTCACACCAAGATGGACACAGCATGCCCTAAGTTCAATCTCGCGATCTACTGAAAAGAGAAAGTAGATTTTTTATTCCAAGAATGCATGCGACAACATTAGTGATGTGATTTTTGAAAGTGACACCACTTTTTGTGATAGCCTTTAAGCTTTTTGTAGCAATGGTGGAGCTTTCTTAAAGCTTTTCAAGGAGGATCCAAAAATACTATATAAACAGAGCCCAGGCTGATTATCAAACATCTTCTCAAGATCTTCTCAAGGATCTCAACGTGTTCCCATCATTCGTTGATTGAAGGAAGGAGGAGCTATCATTGTTGAAGAAGGACAATGTTATCTTCATCTACTTAGAGGAAGGATTTCCTCTACACTTGATAAGTGGTTGAGATTACTACACACATCTATGGTGATGGAGTTGGCTGTACACATGATTCATGGAGGATTTTGAAGATATATGAAGAAAATTATGAACCAACTTTATAATCAATTATGAATCGATAACATGTAATTTTTCCCATTATTCTCAATTATAATTGTACGACCACTTACTTTGAATCAATTTCCAATGTTCCCTTATTTAGCTCACTTATCTCTTCTAATTCTCATTAATCTCTTGAAGCTGCATCTTGCTTATCTTTTTAATTCCCATTAATCTCATCTTTCTCTTCCCCTATGTGACATGATCCATGATAAATCTGCTATCTCCATATCACCTATTTCCATCTTTCACATGATGATGAATTTGTCTCCAATATTCATATATCTCTCTTATTTGTAGTCTCCTATAATATGAAGTTTCACATATCCCACCTATATTTTCTATTCTCTCTTATGATGTCAATGATGTATACAAGTGGTTTGAGTATTTTCCATGATCTCATCTATCTATGAATGTCAATATTTGAACCCTATCACCCAAGCTTTCTTGAAGCACCCTATGTGCACCATCAAAGGAACAATGGTAGTTGGCCCAGTCCACCCAATTGAGCCCCTTTTTGACAAGTGAACCTGATGTGAATGTTCCACAACAATTTGGAAAAATCAGGCCATATAATTTCTTTTTTTGGGTCCTTATGTGCCCCGGACACAACCTTGTAGAGTAGGGAAACAAGGAAGTCTAGTTGTAGAAGAGATCATATAGTCGGATCATGATATAAGACAGGGTCTCATAATTCCAACCACACCCATAGAAACATGTGTTGTCACTATCAAGTTAATCATGCCTAAGTAGAACCTTATGCTTGCAGTCGTAGTAGATTCAAGAGCCGTCTCATGTTTCATTGATGAAGGATTAGTTAGGAAACATTGAATTCTAGTACTTTGGAAGAACAAACCAGTAATAGCTCAGGTAGTAGATGGATTTCCTCTAGCATATGGAAATATAAACATGGAAACTACACCATTAAGAGTACACCTTGGTGACCATGATTCTCACATATGTTTCAATGTACTATCAAGTCTAGTAAACTTGGTTATCATTGGAATGTCATGGCTAAAGAAATATAATCTAGACATTAGTTGGGAAAAGAATACAACCACCCATAAATATATTTAGGAGCACCCCAGGAATGTTGGAGACAAAGACTTCATGCATGTAGTAAGGAAGGACCCGACATATTTGATCTATGGCATACCAACTCAAATGCCCAAGAACTATGATTCAATGAAGCTACAAAACCAATATGAATTTTTTAAAGATGTTTTTGAAAAGAAGAATGAAGATATTCTTCGAGAGCATAGACCTTAATATTGTGCCATAGAACTTCAAGCAGGAGCACAACTACCCTTCGGACCAATCTATAGACTACGTAGAGGAACTTACAAAATTATGCATGAATATTGATGAGAAACTAGCCAGGAGCTTTATCAAACTCTCCAAGTCTCCTCTAGGAGTCATTATCCTATTTGTAAAGAGAAGGATGGGACTCTTGGAATATGTAGAGACTATCATCGATTGAACAGAGTCACAATAAAGAATAGATATCCACTACCACTCATATCAGAGCTCTTGGAATGCCTCAAAAAACAAAGTTCTTTACAAAGACGGACCTTTGAGGAGCTTACAATCTTGTCTAGATTAGAGAAGGAAACAAATGGAAGCCAACATTTCAAACCAACTATGGGCATTTTGAAGATGTAGTTATGTCCTTTGGTCTCACAAATGCTCCAACCGTATTTCAACATATGATGAATGATATCTCTCAAGAGTATTAAGATAATGCTTTGGTAATATATCTTGATGATATCTTGATATTCTCAAAAATCTAGAGGATCATGAATATCAAGTAAAGATAGTCCTAAAGATACTAAGAGAAAAAGGTTTATGTGCAAAATTGTAGAAGTTCTCTTTCCATCATACAAAGTGGATCTTTTAGGGTACATTATACTAGAGAAAGGAATCTTCATGGACCATAACAAGATCAAGACAATCCTTGATTCGAAACCATCTTCATGTGTTTTAGATGTACAATGTTTTCTAGGGTTTGCTAATTTTTACAAGATATTCATGAGAGATTAATCCAAGATAGTGACACCTCTTACCAAGCTTACTAGAAACTCAAAATTCTCATGGACTAAAGAAGCAAGAAAAGCCTTTAAAACCTTTAAATCAGCATTCACCGCTACTCCAATTCTAGTTCATCTGGATTCTAGCAAGCCCTTTGTCCTAGAGACAAATGCATCAAACTTCACCCTTGTTATCACGATCTTGCTCACATGCACACAGAGGTTACGGATGTAGAAAACACAGAAGAAAACAGACACGTCAAGAGATGAGATAGAATGCAGTATTGGGTGCAATCTCCCCCCATATACTCCGTTTCAACAGGCCACAAAGTGCATGTATTTATAATAATTTTGTAATTATGTCGAAATAGTGGTTACATGAGAGCGGCTTCAAAAAGCATGTGTGAAAGTGGAAGTTGCTAACTTTTGTAGAAAGCATTTGCTTTCAATATCATAAATTGTGGTCTATAATGACCCTTATTCTAACCACTACTTTTCTAAGTGTTTCTAAGAATAGAACCTTCTAGGCCTGATTATTTACAAACTAAATTATAAGTCAGATTATTGATGTCCCCCCTAAAGTCGGATTATTGATGTCTACCCTTTCACGCCTTTCAGGCCCTCATGAACTTTTAGCTGCTATATCAAAAACACTCAAACACATTAATACATTGATAACTTAACACTCTAACAATGCCATGTTCAACACATTGCATAATCTATAACCTACCCCTCAATTGAAAAAGCAACTGACCTGAGTGGAAAAAATAAAAATAAACATGGATGCCCAATCACATGTTCCATCACTAAACGAAAATAAGTATGTTCCATGTAAAAATACATGCATGGAAATGTTCATGGAGGAAATACATTAAGTGTTTGTCTATGATATGCAAAAATGAAGTGGTTATAATGAGGTGTTAATTATGTTTTACGTGTCCACTAACATTCTTCGATATAGTGATTTTTGTACTTAACTAAATATCGATGATATTGAGTACCTATGTGTGTAGTAGTGTCATCATGATTAATTATTTTCTCACAAACCAAGATTTGAAATTGTTCTTCAATTAAAGGAGTGTCATCAAGAAGTAGAGTGAGTGGTAAAGATTCTTTAAATGTTTTAAGTAGACTAATATCAAAAGAGTTATGCATATTCCAATGAGGTGGTATACCTAATCGAAATGAATTATCATTAGTTTCTTGTAAAATGCAAAACAGTCCATAA
>CM035412.1:157746190-157758690 GCA_020310875.1 Ceratopteris richardii
AATATTGAACTTAATAATGTGAGGAAGAAACCTAGTAGCAACATTAATTATTATATTGTAAATATCAAGAAAGTAAGTGATGCATTGGGATCCATGGGTTGTCACATAGATTATGACAAACTAGTAACATATACATTAAATGGACTTAGGGATAATGAGAATTGGAAGTCTTTCACCAATTTTATATATTTTAAAGATAACCTTTTGGACTTTGAGAAATTAATGTCTTCAATGGTGACTAGCATATGAACATTGGAGGCTCAAAGGCAAAGGGCATTGAACACCAATCATTTTATGCAAGTAGAGGAAGAGGTAGAGGAAGAAATTAATGTAAAGATAGAGGAAGACAAAGAAGAGGATCAAATAGAGGATATCATCAAGAAAAAAGGATAAAACTCTCTTTGTCAAGAGGAAGATACAAGTTTAGAGGAAAAGGAGGAAGGTACAATAAAACACAAGATAACAAGAACTCTGAAGGATGCTACATATGTGACAAGTATGCACACTATGCAAGGGATTTCTATCAGAGGAACAAGAGGAACTCAACATAGAAAAATGATAATGATATCATATTAGCTATGATGCAAATGAGTGACTACAAAACATAAGGGTGAAGAAAATGGTACATTGATGATGGATTAAACAATCATAGTTCTAAAAAGGACTTCTTCTCGAATATGTAGGTACCATCAAGAAAATGGGCATGTAGAGACAATTTGCTACCCTCCATGCCATTACACATATAGGTGATGTTATGTTGGATGGTACTCATAAGGCTTAGTTTTTGAAGGATGTTGTTCATGTGTGCACAATCACAAACAACCTTGTCTGTGTGGGCCACATGGTTGAGAGAGCATTGAAGATGAAATTTAACCAAAAGAGATGCTTTTGCAAAGAGTGGTAGAGATTGGTGGCCAAAGGCAAAAAGGAGGGAATAATATTCACATTGTATGTAAAGACAAACATCAACCATACCACCTACTTCACATATGAAAGCATAAACGTAGCATTATTGGATCTTTGGCACAAAAGCTATGGACATATAAAAAGTCCAAGTTTGAAGGCTATGGAAAATAAGTGGTTAATGCTTGAATTACCTAATATTTATAATCAAAATTGAAAGATCTTGTGTGAAACCTACCAATTGGATGACCCAACTAGGTTATCACACAATTGGACATAATATATATTTGGTAACATTCATTTATGATTGCTTAAGAATGAAGTGAATTTACTGCATGAAGCATAAATTGTATGTCTTTTATTACTTCAAGAAGTTCAAAGCTATTTGGGAAAGGGAATGTGATATGTACATGAAACTTCTAAGGTCAATAAAGGGGCATAATACTACTCCATTAATTCCCTAATTTCTTGGATTCAAACTGTAATAGGCCTCTTTTCTAGTGAAATAATTCATTTTGAACTTTCTGAATTTCATTGTGGGGATAATGCTTAGAATGAATAATTAGGTCATTTTATGCATATAGGAAATATAGTTCAAAGCTTTTTGGGAAAGGGAATGTGATAGGTACATGAAACTTCTAAGTTCAATAAAGTGGCATAATACTTTTCCATGACTTCCCTAATTTCTTGGAGTCAAACTGTAATAGGCCTCTTTTCTAGTGAAATAATTTATTTTGAACTTTCTAAAATTCATTGTGGGGATAATGCTTAGAATGAATAATTAGGTCATTTTATGCATATAGGAAATATTTTGGGTTGACAAGTTTCATTTTCTCTCTCGACCTTATTTGCATCATATTCTCTAGTCAAATTTTGAAGGTGAAGATGAACGAATTAAGAAAAACTCTGTATGAGAGAAAGGTAGAGCAAGTATAGGAGAATAAAAGTGTCTGAGTGAAATCTTGTGAATCATGGTTTAAGTACCTCGTTCAAGGTGCTACATTTAGTTCATTGTAAGAAAATGCCTTGATTTTACTCTCTCTCTCTAGACTTTTAAACTTAGTAGGGCTCAAAAGTGGCATTTGGAGGTGGATTTGGATCTCGGACATCTCTAACACTATTGTAAACATCGCAAAATTGAATAAAAGTGTCTCTCACAAGCTTAAGCTAATTCCTCATCATTTTGGACTTACAGGGCTTTGAAAAGAACCGTTTGAAACAAAACGAGGGCTTATCTAATTCTATTGGAATTCATGATTCTAACGCTCACGTGTCACCATGTCTAATTATGAATGTTTTTGGACATGTCTTCTTGGTGTTTTTCTCCTATTTTTCATAGGTACGCTAAAGAAAGAAAGCACACTACAATCGCATGGCTTTTTGCGAAAGTTTTGGAGAAACTCAGCATTTTCTAAATTTGGTAGATCGCACACTTCTTTGGAAAATGTAGCGATCAAACTCTGATTTAGGGAGACTTGCGCATCAACACAGAGGACACACAAAAATCTGAGAATAACCTTGTGATTTAGAGTGTGATTGAGAGTGAGAGTGATAGTGAGTGTGATTGAGAGTGCGAGTGTAAATGTGATTGTGATAGCTCGGGGGTGGTAGGGAGGTAGAGGCTTCGTCAAGAAGCTATTGTCCAAAGCTATTGTAACTATTGATTCACAGCTATAATATCAGAATTCTTCCTTCTCTGCATCATATTTGTTTCTATTCTTCCGCATTAGAGTTTCTTTTACCTTGTGCAATCTCTGCGTTCTTCTCTCCACTCTTATTTTTGAGTGATAGAGAAATCGTGATTGTGGATAGATTGTGATTGAGGAAACGCTACACAAATGGCATCAAAAAGCTTAGTATAACAGAGAAATAGATGTTTCTGACTTAATAGTATTTGGATGTACAAGTTATGTGTTCATTCCATTTTAATTGAGAAGAAAAAACAATGAAAGACTAGAAAGATGTTTGTTCATATTGTATCTAGTTGAGAAAAATGTGTATAGATGCTATAATCCCATGATCAAGGAGTTAAAGATATCTAGGTATGTTAGGTTTGATGAGCTTTTATCTTGGTATCCTTCAAATGTATCTACATAGGCAACTAAAAATGGCAAATGGCACAATGCAAGAGAAAGTGAAGAATATTAAAGCCTGACTCCAACTAGACCAAAGAAGACTAGAGTGGAGATAGCCCTACATCATGTTAGCTTATTTATGGAAGGAACAAAGGCAAGCCCAAAATCACACAAATAGAAGAACATGAACACTTATGGCTTGAGCTCAATGCACACCATCATGAAAACAAGTGAGAGATCTCAAAGAAACTTACACATTCCCTAAATGTATTTGTTTTTGAGGAACCCACATGATTTCAAGAAACAAATACATTTAGGGAATTAAAAGATTCTATGTAAGATAACATCAACATTGTTGACGATAATCAAACTTGGACATTCGTTTCAATGAAGAAAGACATGAAGTTGATTGGAAAAAAGGAGATATTAAGGTAAAGAAGCACTTGAAGAAAGACATGAAGTTGATTGGAAAAAAGGAGATATTAAGGTAAAGAAGCACTCATATCGTAGCATTTCTAGGTCTAAAGAGAGGCTTGTAGCTAAAAGCTTTGCTCCAACATATGGAGTGGATTATGAAGAGACCTTTAGCTCTTTAACCCTCATAAATATCATTAAAACAATCGTTGTGATTGCTGCTAGAAAGCATTAAAAAATGTATCAACTTGATGTGAAGAATTATTCTCTAAATGGGGAGCTAGAGGAGGTAGTATATATCAACCATTAGGGTTTGATCCTAAAATCAACAGTGATTAGATTTCCATATTAAATATGACACTATAGGGTCTCATGAAAGCCAAGGACATGGAATCAAAGGCTTCTTGACTACTTAGTTAGTTGTGGATAGAAAAAAAAATCAAAATAGATCCATCATTATTTTACAAAAGAGAAGGTGAAGAAACTATCTACTTATGTGGGTATGTAGTTGACTTGATGCACAAGCTATCAATGACATCAAGGAAAGGCATGGGAAGGAGCTCAAGATCCTAACCCTTGGAGATCTAAGATATTTTAGAGCTATTGAATTCATATATAAGGATAATGATATCTAGCTCATGCAAAGGAAATACATCTTGGATGTGTTGAAGAAGTATGGAATCGTAGGGTGGAAACTCATTGAGCAACCCAATGGAAATCAATAGGAAAATGACCTCTATGGAAGGTAATGAATTTAGGATGCCCTCTTGTAAAGCTCGATGGTGGGCTCTTTCAATTATGCCACTATGAGAAGGCCTAACATAGCATATGGAGCTAGTGTGCTATCTCAGTTTATGCACGCACACCTAGAGTTCCTCACTATATTGCGGCTAAAAAAGTAAGCACAGATCTTAAAGGTACTTTCAATGAACTTCTATTCTATCCTTTTGAAGATTCTTTATGGTGAAAGAATAAACAAATGTTTATTGGGCTGGATCTAAAGAAGATAGGAGTACAAATGGATATGGAATGATCCTAGGCAAGAGTCATCTTCACGAAGAAGCATCCTAAAGTTTCCCCATCTTCTACAAAAGGTAAATATAGAGCATTGACACAAGTTATTTATGAGCTCATGTGGCTCAAGAAGCTTATGATTGACTTAAATTTTCACATCAATCAATTTCCAATCATATTTAACAACATGAGTAGTGTGTACGTATCTCCAAATCCTTATTTCCTTGCTAGGAGTAAAAATATAGATGTAGATTACCACTACATTAGAGAGACATTTCTAGCAAAGGAGGTAAGAAATCAACACATATGTACCACGAATGAGTGCATTGACATGTTCACCAAATCGTTCCACTCAATCAACCTAACAAAGTTCAAAAGAGGCATTGGAATGATGGAGCTAAGATGAATATTTGAAGGTTAAAGCTTGAGGGGAAGTACTAGAATGCAAGATCGAATCTTAGGACCATAAAAACCTTCAAAATCAATGACATGAGCATTCTCAATCAAGGAACCAAACATCAGTGTTCATGTTCAAGATTGATAATCCCCCTCATATTTATCGAATTAATCATCTATCACACTTAGGTGTGATAAAGAGTATATTCGAGGAAACGGGTATCCTATAATTTGAGGAAATTTTTAAAAGCTATATAAGCACACTTTTTAGTTAAGTTAGTAGGATCTCATGTGTGTTATCACGTAGGTGATTTGAATGAGATAGTGAACGCGTTGCTAGGTAAGCCCCCTAATTGCTAGAGGATTTTCGTCATACTTTGTGTAGCCATAGCTCACACCTTGAGTTCTCTATGTATGAGCTAGTGGGCTAACAGAAATGAGTAGGAAACTATTATAGACCTTTAAACTTCGTTCAAAGATCAAGTCTAATCTTTGCATATTGTGAGAGAAATTAAACCTACAGTCAATTGTGGTCCTTGTGTGCATGCCTATTGAAGGTAGTGAGTAGTCTACCTTGGAGGAAATGGTTCTAACATTAAGAGAAAGTAGTTTGAGAACATTAAGCTGCATTAGAAGGGTCCCATAGTCTAGTTTGTTATCTCTCAGGTTCATTCCATAGGAACTTAGAGTATCATTGTTTTGAGTGAACAAAGGTATTTATGAACATAACTATGAGATGGTTCATGCTTCAAGTTGCATAGGGAAAGTGTACATTCTCTTATCATTTCCAAGGGCTTTTTTTCAAGGAAAAGGAATACAATGAACAAGAATTTTGATGAGAAAAAAAAAGATCTTGAAGGCGGCTGGTAGGTGCAATGGACATTTAGTAGGACAAGTGTCTCTCAATGATGATGTGAATGAATTTTATGAGGAGAAAAGATAAGAAAAGGTCCTTATTCATATTCCAAGGAAGGAAAACGAGATTCAATAATGGAAGGGATGAGAAACAACCGCGAAAGGATGATATATATCCGATGAAAAGGGTGTGTCCTCGGATAGTGCATGCACCCTCCAGAATTTTTCAAACTACCCTCTATGTGTGGTTCATCGGGATAAACTTGGTAACGATCTCTACTCCTAACATATCCCTAGGGGCGGTCATGTCTTGCCTATGTGCGTCCTTCCATTTTAGCATTTTTTCATTCTATTCGCTTCATCGAAATGGGCGTATCCCATATATTTCTAACTTCTCATATTGGTGACGGCTCTCACAAGCAGCCTATTGCAGAGAGAGAAAGAGAGAGACTGAGACATAAAGAGATAGAGAGAGAGCAAACAAAGATTCATAGATAGATAGATAGAGAGAGAGAGACACCGAAAGATGCATGGATATACAGAAAACAGGAGAATAGACTTTTTTTTAATGTAAAGGAAGTTCGGCAATAGCCTACTCTCCCGGACTTGAATTAAATTAAGAAACAAAGGTACAATAGAAGGGGACTAGTGCCCACGGGACCCCCCAAATCCCACAAAGCAGGGGAAGCTTGATTGAATCCTAGGTTGCATTACAGAGAAGGTTAATCACCCTCTCGTCGCCCTCATGCGGGGCCCACTTGGGTTTAAGCTTGTTGTTGATCAGCTGGAGAACTTGATGGTGTCTGAAGGGGGGGGACTTCTTGCTGTTGACAATCCTTTTGCCCAAGAGGAAGAGTGATTTCTCAATCGACCACTCCCTGGGGGAGTCGCCGAAGTTGAGAGCACACCTCTCCCGCCAAATTTTCCACACGACTTCCCCTCTGATGGCGTTCCAGAGTGTCGCAGAGCAGCCGATCGCCTCTCCCAAAAGGACTTGTTTCCAATTAAGCTGTTTTTGAAGTCTGATTTTCATTCCAACCGTCTGCCAGATTCTGTAGGAGTTGGGGCAAGTAAGGAAGATGTGTGGGACGTCTTCGATAGCACGGTGACAGCGTTTGCACCAAGGAGGGATCCCACAAAGTTTGTTAGCCTTGTGGTTGGTCCAAATTCCTCGATGAAGAATTTGCCATAAGAGGACAGACTTCTTAATCTCAATAAGGGGGTGCCAGATACTCATGAATTTCATGTCCCACCGAAGCCGCGTCCAAAACAGGCACCACTTCTTGTTGAGGCTGAACTGGAGGTCGGCCGTTTCTTTGATGTTCGGGATTTTGAGAAGGCTATTTCCGTTGTGCCATTTGAGACCAATCGAGTTCGGTGAATCGTGTCCCATGAGGAGGCGCGTCTTGTGGCGATCCCAAGCGAGGCATCTACTTTGCAAGGTGTTCCATTCTGCGTAGGAGATGTTTATGCGAGGGTCAATATCCTCGAAGTTGATCCAGTTGTTGGTGTCATGTTTCCAGAGGTGTTTCCATTTTTTGAATCCTTTGTTCCATAGCTTCTTGGCATTTTGAATGTTCCACGACTCCACACTCCGGATGCCGTGAATCGGAAACCAGATAGAGTCGTTTTGTCTAATTCCGGCCGCCCACTTCCAGTCCTCACTAACTCTTGTGAAGCTTTTGACTTTATTCCAGCCCTTCCAAAGGGAGCACACGAGATTGGAGCCTTTCGGGAAGACGGGGATCGGGGAGAAAAGCAGGGTCATAATGTCAAGATTCTTCCAGTTCGGGAACCCCGTGAGGGCCAACTCATTCTTGTTTCTGAAGATCAGCTTGGCCCACGAGGCCTCCCTATTGCACCAAGCCCTAATCATCCATTTGGCTGCCAGCTTGTTAGCCATACACCCAATGTCCAGGATACCAAGCCCCCCGCAATCTCTGTGGCTGGTGCAGATGGCCCATTTGATTTTAGGCACCCCCCTTCTGTTATGGTCGCCCGTCCAAAGGAAATTTCTACAAATACTGTTCAGTTTGGACAGGCCTTGCTCGTTCGGTCTCCAACAAGAAAGGAAATAGATTGTAGAAGAGAGGAGGAACGTGTTGATAACCATCGCACGCCCAGCGAGATTGATTTGCATACCTCTCCAATAGTTGAGCTTGTTTTCGAGTTTAGCCAATACCCAGTTCCATCGCTGCTCCATGGAGACGCCAAACCCCAGGGGGATTCCTAGAAGCCGAAAGATTTGGCCCTGCGGAATGATTTGACAGCCATGATCAATGAGAAGGTCAGGATGCTGTCCCACGATAGCCCTAAAGGCGGTCTTGGAGTGGTTGATTTTAGATCCAGAGGCATCACAAAAGGTAGCAAGACACCTCCAGAGAGTCTCCAGGCTGGTATTATCATTGTGGACGAACGCGTTCATATCATCAGCAAACAGTCTCATGATGATTTGATTGTGGTCGTGAGGCAACCGGAGGCCTTTGATATTGCCAGCCTCCACATGATGAGCCACAAGTCTGCTCAACCCCTCAGTGGCGATGGCAAAAAGAAGGGGGGCCAGAGGGCACCCTTGTCTAATCGATCTTCTAAGATGGATTGCCTTCGAAAGTTTGCCGTTGACGTTGATTTGGGTCGTTGCGTTTCCGAGAAGGGTCGCGATCATCTTGGTGAATTTCTGACTGAGCCCGAGATCTTGGAGCGACTGCAGAATATAGTCCCATTCTAGCCTGTCGTAGGCTTTGTCAAAGTCGATTTTGAGGAAAACCACATCTTGATTGGATTCATTTGCGAATTGAATACCTTCCCAAATATCCATAATGGTTTCCAGGATAGACCTGCCTTTGATGAAACCTTTTTGGTCCTCACTAAGCCAAGATCTCAGGTGGCACGAAAGTCTGTTGGCAATGACTTTGGCGATGATCTTGTATCCTGTTTGGAGCATCGTAATAGGCCGCCAGTTCTCGATTCTGTTCTTTTCCCCCTTCTTGTGTACCAACTTGATAATTCCATTATTTAGACAAGAAGGAAGAGCACCAAATTTTAGCGCTTCTTGCCAAACCATCGGGAGAGGGGTGGCAACCACCAGCTTGAAGGATTTAAAGAACTTGTTAGTGAGTCCGTCGGGTCCCGGGCTTTTACCTAGGGGAAGGGCATCAATGACCTCAATGATTTCTGATTCCGAGATAGGGGCATGAAGGAGGGAGTGGAGGTTGGTTGGTATCCTCCGGGGGGAGACCCTAGAAATGGCAGCCATACAGTCCCTTCTATGGCGGGAAAGGGGGTTCGAGGTTCCCAGGAGTCTCGTGAAGTGCCCCTCGATGATGCCGAAATTATCTTCTTCCGAATTACATACATTGCCATGAGGGTCAAGCAGTAGGGGGATCGACTCTCTGTTGTGTTTCCTTTTAAGGATACTACACATCTCTTTGGTGGGTTTGTCGGCTTTGCCAGCCCACCACTCTTTGAAGAAGATTTGCAAGTTTTTTCTTTGTATTTCTTCCTCGTATCTCAACACTGCTCTGATTTTTCTGAGGCCTTTCTCTGCTTGTTGTTTCCCTTTGTTCACTTCCTCCTCGAGCCGCCAGAGTCTGTGGTAAAGAGAATAGACTTATTATGCATTTTGCATCCGATCGTAAATGCATGCATGCACATATATATTGGTGTTTTCATTCATGCATACTAGTGCATATTTGTATATGTAAAAAACACTAGTTGTGCTTATGTTAAACGTATGCGCACATGCACATGCGCATAACCAAGTTACATCGCATGCATTTTCATAACAATATGTGTGTGTATTTACACATACGTAGTTGCATGTTTGTACATATTTTTACAAGCACGTATCCATGATAATATAGACACACACAAATATATATATATATATATATATATATATATATATATATATATATATATATATATGTGTGTGTGTGTGTGTGAGTGTATGTATGTGCTTTATCATATGTTATGGTGTATACATATTTGTATGTAAGAGTGCATATTTATGTTTTCGTCATTCTCATTCATTTATGTACAACATCACTTGTACAAGCATACATGTGATTGAACTCTTTGAATAGGTGGTTACCGTCATACATCCATTTGCAAATAAGGAGTTCCAAAATATCAACGATTGGGATGTTAATACACATCGATAGGAATATGAAAGAATTTCTTTTTCGCTTACCTATATATCTATGTCCAAAAAGTTCATGTATAATTCATACAAAGAAGCATTCACTTACAAATAAGAGTCATATATTCATATTTGTGATTGTTTTTACATGCAAATATTAATGACCACAAGAATATTGGCGAACGAATTCTAGGTATATATTCATATATTCTATTTTATAAATACATATAATACTTTTGTGGATGTAGCGTCATATGCATAGAGGATGTATCAAGAGGTGTACCATATGCTTTTATGCATATGTTTGAACATACGATATAAGGATTGTGCAAGAGGCAAAATGAATATTAATACATCAATGGATCCTCACTAATTATGACACAGTTTTAACGCTAGGAAATGCCATTCGGGATGTCGATGGCTTGTATAAAATCCACTACGATGAAAACATTTATATTGCAAATTTTTTTTTCACTGATGATAAATGATCACTTGAAGCATTATGAAAAGCATAGAGAGAGAGATATGTGTCTCCTTTGCTCCCAACCATATGCCTTTATATATAGCTCTCTCCAATGGACTTCCTACTATGGCAGGTTGATACTAACCACTCAAGGTATGGCCATGTAACTATATATGCCATGTGTCCTAGTTAATGAGAGTTAATTCTAGTAATGCTTCTAGAAGGCTTTAGACATCTTGGCACAAAACATTCTCCCATGAATCTCATAGAACGTGATCCCAAGGCCTCTTTCATCCATATGAGTACTTAACCTCTAGGCTAAGCATATTTGCTTTTCTGGAGAGTATAAGCACCTTTTCTTAAGTCTACTCTGGAGTCTTATACATTACACTCGAATGACCTAATGATGTTTAATCTCAGATCCATCTAAACTTATTAAACCCTCATGTCATAAACCTACTATATAACATTCTCCTTCCCTGGGGAAACATTGTTTTCATTAAAAAATAGATCTATATAGATACTCTATGCATTCCCCTAGCCTCCTATACAAATTGTACATTATCATCTCTATGTGATGTTTCCCTATATCCTTCCCTTTGTGAATTCTCCTAAAAGATCATATGAAAGGTGGAAAACCATATGGGTTGTCCATAATTTCTCCCATATACATATAACTTCCAAAATATCACTCCCATCTTTGCCATATCATCCAGGTGACCTCAGTCAATATGATATATCCTCTATGGAGTAACAAAATGGAAGATGAGCAAGTGCCAAGCTACATAAGCTTGACTATACCTATGGAGATAATAAACCATAAGATCCTCAAAATATACACCAAAGTCCCATAAGAACAAGTGACTTGAAACCCTTCCAGACCTAAGATGATAGACTTTCCCTGATGTCTCTCAAGGTAGTCTATCATTGAGTGTAGTCACTAGTGATAGTTTTTAGCTAAACCATCATTGTGATCTATGCAAATTCATTATCCTATCTCTCATATAAGATTTCCTTAGAAGTAAAATGAATCCTCTATATCTCACTAATCATAAAATCCTTGGTCTGTCATTCATTACCTTTAGACTAAGCTGTATTGGAAGAGCATCAATGACACTAGTGCAAACTCTAATATTTTCACTTCCCTCTAGTTTGCCTCCTAAGATTTCGATAATCCATGAATTTGTACTCTCCTAATTGATAATCAATAATCATCCTCATGATAAAGAATCAACTAAGAGATTGGTAACACAAAAGGTTAGATTCATACCTAACTCATAATAACCCTAAAGAGAAGAGTCACCAATGATCCCTAGCCTTTCTAATGACAACAACTAGTACTACTTGTCTAGTTGAAGACTATCATGAGGACTAGATACATCTCGGTACGAATCATCAACTTAGACTCGACCTAAGCACTATCTATCTGATCTCAATATTGTGTTTGAAAGAAAAGTGCCACTCTATCTAGACAATGTAAAGAATATGGAAGCTCTCTTCATCTCTTATAACAAAAATGCTCTAGTAGGCGAATCTATTTCAGTTTCCCATTCCCCTAAAAGAAACCTAGTGGAT
This sequence comes from Ceratopteris richardii, assembly GCA_020310875.1. Lineage (NCBI taxonomy): Eukaryota > Viridiplantae > Streptophyta > Polypodiopsida > Polypodiales > Pteridaceae > Ceratopteris > Ceratopteris richardii. The sequence goes on from CM035412.1 coordinate 157,758,027, forward strand.
TCCTTCAGATCTACTCTCCATAAATGAAAACATATAAGTGCTCAAATTGTTTCCCTTCCTAAGTGGTATACTCCTCTTCTTTGTATGCTAGAAATCATAGTCTATAGATGGTGATCCCTTTTCTTGCTTTCCATAGAATATGAGCAATCCAAGTGAGATAGTCCCCACTATCTCCTATCAATGGTCCTAATCTTTGATCCTTGGGAGCACAATTCCACTAACCAGGTCATATGCATAGTTTCCTTCATAGAGATGGAACTCTCAAATATCCTATATGGTGGATTCTCATGAATCCAATATGGTATAACTATACTAGATTGGTTATGATACAAATATAAATTAATCCATCAAGTCAAGCTAGTTCTTAAGTCCAAATATAGGTACTTATTAGATTCTCTTATTCTATGAAATCCTAACAACATTTCTTTCTAAGTGGAATGCATTTCTCATAAGTGAGGTAAGGTGAATATTGAAACCTAGGTGAATCATGTGATGCTCCTAATGAAACCTATAACTGATGACAAACACTCTAAGTGATCTCCATCTAGGCTATGCCATCTAGAATATCTAGCCCCAATCTCAACTGACTACATTTTTTTTTAAGAAATCAAAAGAGGGCTCCATGTGGGGATAGACCTCAACACTTCATAGTCTATAGTACTAA
>CM035412.1:157763690-157826190 GCA_020310875.1 Ceratopteris richardii
CATAATCTTAGGAGGTCATCAAATAATAACATTAAGGACTTCATACTCAGAGTGAAAGAGCTTTCTAATGAACTTCCTTCAATAGGTCATGTCTTAGATGATGATGAACTAGTTTCCCACAGACTTAGTAGGGTTAGGGAAGATGCTAAATAGAGGCCATTCAAAACGTCAATGTATGTAAGGGACTCATTACCTATTGTTGAGCGATTCACCTCTCTTATGTGGAATAAGGAACTCAAGCCGGGTGGAACAAATTCAACGGGCAACCAAGATAAACTCTTCTATGCATGAAAAAGAGGAATAGGCAAAGGCTATAGAAGTGGTTCAAGAGGAAGAGGTAGAAGATTCTATCAACAAGGTATCCAAAGCTATTAACGAATTGAGCAAAGCCAAGATGAAGTTCAATGCTCAAAATGAAGAGGGAGATGGAGAGGTACAAAAGTAAGATCTTGATACAAAGTCCAATCCAATTGAAATTGATGCTTCATTTGTGGGAAGCAAGGACACTATGCCGAAGATTCTTGGAAAGAGAAACGTAAGAGAAAGTTGAAGGGCAAAGTAACTATGCTAAGTATTCAACTACATCAGAGAACAAACATCTATTAGCAATGAGGCATAGTAGTGAAGGCCAAACATATGATGAGGTGTGATATATAGATTGATTAGACTAACCACATGTCAGGTAGATAAGAGTATGTTTTCAATCTTCAATCACTCAAGCAAATATTCTTTATGGAGACAAGAGACAAAACAAATCATGACATGAAACAAATGGGAGATGTCGAGATTGAAGGCAATCACAAAGGAATGTGTCTATGCGAGGCAGGTTATGTTTGTGCTATTACACAGATTCTAATCTCTCATGGGTATATGGTTGAAAGAGGAAACCATATACAATTCAACAAAAAAGGATGCCTTATTGAAATCCCAAGGAATGGGTATGAGTTCATAGCCAAAGAGGAGAAGTTTGTTCTCTTTTAAGTGATGTTTGTATACCTTGGCCATAACATATAAATAAGTTGTCAAAAAGGAAGCACAAATTATATTCTTTGACAAAATAGCAAGGAAGGAGGCAATATCAATTTCTAGACTTGACGGCTTCATATAACTAGATAATTAGAAACTACATCTTGCAAATGGATTGGATATGCACTGATGTTATAGTATTAACATAGACAAAGAACTCATCATTACTTAAATTATTTGAGGGCTCATCTTCCCACTTGACACATGTCATGGGGAAATTTTCAGTGTTGTGTTTTTAGACATTGAAATATAACATTAGGTAAATATGTTGATCAATATGTTGATGAAGAACCTAGAGTTCAATTCAAGTACAGATAGTCGTACATGAGATTTTCTTTACTTAATCTATGGAATTATTCTTCCAAAACATCTCAATAGGGGAAAACGTTACATCCCAATTAAAGAATTCACACTCAAATGATTCCATCTTGTACAAGTCCTACTTTCATTATTCTAATTTGTCAAATGGAATTATATTTTGATACTTACTTTTCATTATTCCTTGGTGCATGTTTTCCTATGAGTCCCTTTATAAATAGAATTAAAGTTCCCTTTTAAACTTTGGTATCTACAATTTCTTCAATCCTACTATGATCACCATTGAAGGTCGACAAATATACTTGAGGATGGTTTTAAGGACACTCCTATAAGAATGACTTCTTTATTCTTTGTCATGATGCTAAGTGAAAAAGGTTTTAGATTGTAATATGTGCAAAGATGAAGACAACGATTCTTGATCTTGGCATGGTGCAAGCAACATCCATAAAAAATAGATGTGAATGAACATTCACTACAACATATCGAGGGTATACGGAGGCTGCTACCGAGGAAAATGAACGGGCGAGACTTCTTCGTGACATTGGTGTTAGAGTCAGTATACGCGTCGGAAACAAAGCCTCGGTATGGGGGCTGGTATAAGCATCGGTATGTGTCTCAGTATAGGCATCAATATATATGCCGGTATTACCGATGCATATACCATCACCCATACCGATGCCCATACTGGGTGTATTGATGCCTATACCGACATCCATACTGGAGCTACCGACGTGTATACCGACGATCATATCTGCACATATTTTTTTGGGCAGAGTGTGTTGTCTTTTGCTACAGCATGATGTTGTTTAGCAAAAGACAATACACTCTACCCAACTGAGTACATGTGTTATGTACTCTAATGGCAACCAAAACATAAACTTATATGAGCAAAAATGAACAATGAATCATGTACAGAAAGTTGTATATTCCATAAATGAAAAATGTACAAAAGTGTGGCAAAGCACTTCTATATAGGAATCGAATACAGAATGTGACAAAGCACTTCCATATAGTAATCGAATACAAAATTATGGTACATCATTGCCACATAGGAGTGTAATAAAAAATTGTGGTATTGTGACAAAACACTTCCATATAAGAATCGAATACAAAATATGTTACATCATTGCCACATATGAGTGTAATACAAAATTGTGGCATTGATCAAAATATTTACACCTACAATCCTGCAACAAAACATATGTATAAAATAAGACCAATTGACATGGCATTTATAAACAACAACTAAAAACACGAAACAAGATATTCATGTATGCATATGCATGTATGTATACATATGCATGTATGTATGCATATGCATGTGTATGCATATGCATGCTTGTATACATATGCATTCATGTATGCATATGCATGCATGTATGCATATGCATGTGTATGCATGTGCATTCTTGTATGCATATGCATGTATGTGTATGCATATGCATGCTTGTATGCATACGCATGTATGCTTGTATGCATTTGCATGCTTGTATAGATATGCATTCATGTATGCATATGCATGCTTGTATGCATATGCATGCTTGTATGCATATGCATTCATGTATGCCTATGCATGCTTCTATGCATATGCATGCATGTATGCATATGCATGCATGTATGCATATGCATGCATGTATGCATATGCATGTATATATGCATATGCATGAATATATGCAAATGCATGCTTGTATGCATATGCATTCATGTATGCATATGCATGTATGTATGCATATGCATATGCATGTATGTATGCATATGCATGCTTGTATACATATGCATTCATGCTTGTATACATATGCATTCATGATTGTATACATATGCATTCATGTATGCATATGCATGCATGTATGCATATGCATGCATGTATGCATATGCATGCATGTATGCATATGCATGCATGTATGCATATGCATGCATGTATGCATATGCATGTATGTGTGTGCATATGCATGTATGTGTATGCATATGCATGCTTGTATGCATATGCATTCATGTATGCATATGCATGCTTGTATGCATATGCATGCTTGTATGCATATGCATTCATGTATGCATATGCATTCATGTATGCATATGCATTCATGTATGCATATGCATTCATGTATGCATATGCATTCATGTATGCATATGCATTCATGTATGCATATGCATGTGTATGCATATGCATGTGTATGCATATGCATGCTTTTATGCATATGCATGCTTGTATGCATATGCATGTATGTATGCATTCATGTATGCATATGTTACTGTTAGTGTCCATGTGAAAGGCCAAATGGCCACCGGACACTTCTTTGTATATGTTCTTTAATAAAACATATAGTGGCCTGGTCAGTCACAGAGTGTAAGTTCGACCGCATTTGTAAGACCTAAGAAGTCCGTCTTTGTGCTCCCTGTGTACGGTGTTTTCTGCGTATTCTAGAGCCTCTGTGCGGAGTACTCTGTGCGGCCTCAAGAGCTCGGTTTTCTACTCCGAGCATATCATTGTGGAGCTCTCGAGAAGGAGAGCGCACTATGGTGCATCGCCATCAAAATACTTCACTGGTATTAGAGTAGTTCGAGGCATAGACCTTGGCATACCTTGTTATCTGAGTCATCAAAGTCACCGTTGGCGCCCTTGGCTGCACGTGAGGGAGGACCTCAACGATCAAGGAATATAGAGGTTCCCGGTACTTCCCGGGAGGTCACCCATCCGAGTAATGTTCCCCCGAGAGCTAGCTTAACCATGGCAATCTCTTGCCACTAAGCTACACTCTTGTGGTGTTTGAAGAAGGGGAAAGACTAAGGTTGGCATTACCTTGAACAAGTTTTGGTCCCTCAAAGCTTCATTTTTGCTTTCAAAGCCTATTTCTAAAGCAATTTTGGGGTGTTTTTGGAGCCATTTCGGAGTTCTTTCGCACATAGTTCTCTTCACACAGGTCCAAGAACATCAAGAAGAGTGTTTCTTGTACTTCTCAGACAATAAATATCAACCTTTGGAGCTGTATTTTCAGCCACACTCGTAAAACTACACGTTTTTCGAGGGGTTTTCAGTTTTGGTGGGAGCAGTCGCTGCAAAGTTATGCAAGTTTTTAAAGCCTAAAACATCAGAGTTGACACACACTTGCAGGTGTTATTGGCTAGTTTTTGGGCTGTGTATTTAGCCTTTTAGTGTCATTTTACTGCATATATTGAGCACATACACACCATGTATGCTTCTGTGGATACCGCTTATGTACATCCATGTGGTCATTGATATAGCGGTTACGTTCTTTGCATAAAGCCTTTTACGTTTGATAAAGAGGGTCGTGGTGAGGTTTTCTTAACTAGGAGACCCCCAGATGTCAAAGTCTCTTCGGTGATGCAGGTGGAAGACTTACCCAGCCTCGCCATAGGAGATGTATGATAGTTGTTCATAGGTGCTCGATAAGCCTAGTTGGCTTCTATTGGGTAACTGATTATATGCAGTGGAGTCAGTGATTCACTATGCAGGTAGACATGTCAGTACTTGCAGTTTTATGATACTTTAACACTGGTCATATGCTAATTTTGCAGAGGATACTCTGGCAAAATTTTACCAGATTTTTGGTTTAGTCAACTATAGAGTGGTCGATTTACTCCTTGATACACTTATTTGTTGGTGGTTGGACTCTTCTAACTCCATTATCATTCTATTCAGTTCTCTACGTTCATGGCATCAGAGGTCTCAGGCACATTTGGTGGATCAGAGTCTAGTGCTAGTGTTCCAAGGAGGAGCTATAACTTGTAGGGCAAAGACCATTTTGAGATCCGAAAATTTGATGGCACAAACTTTGCTTTATGGAAGAATCAGATTAAAGATGTGCTGATTCAAAGGAGGCAATGGAAGCTAGTAAATGGGATTTCAAAGAAGCCTGCTGAAATGGATGAAGATGATTGGGATGAGTTAGATGAAATGGCCAGGTCTACCATTTGCTTGCACCTGGCAGATAATGTTTACTTTACAGTATTAGACTGTGAAAGTGCAGAGGAGCTTTGGAAGAAGCTATGCAATACATATGAAAAAGAGATGACATCAAATAAAGTGTATCTGATGAGAAAATTATATGACCTTTGTATGAAGGACACAGATAGTGTTGTTGCTCATCTAAATGATTTTGATGCTATATTCTCCTAGTTACAAAATCAAAAAATGGATATGGATAATGAAATGAAAGAAGTATTGCTGTTATGCACCCTGCCATCATCATGGGATACGTTTTGCACAGCTATTAGCAACAATGCACATGGTGGTAAACTCGTCTATGATGACATATGTGGAGCACATTTGAGTGAGGAGATTCGTAGAAAATCTATGGTTGGCACTCAGAGTGGAGATGCATATAATGTTCGTAATTCTTACCAAGGAAAGAATCAACAACGTGGCACGAGCAAGAACAAGGAAAAGAACGGTCAACGGAATAAGAGTAGAAGTAAATCAAGGAAGAGGGATATCGAATGCCATTATTGTCATAAGAAAGGACACATGAAGAAAGAATGTTATGCATTAAAGAATGCTAAAGGTAAAGGACAGAATGTTGATGGGCATCTTAAACAATTACCTGCACCATCTACTTCGACGGTGAAGATTGAAGAAATTAATGCTATTTCTAATGATGCTGATGTGTTGAAACTTGATAGTACTGTGCCATCTGAGGCACTTATGGCTGATTCTCTTTCCCACACCTGGCTGCTAGATTCTAGTGCTTCTTGACACCACATAGAGAATGGTTCTTAAATTTTGCAGCAAAGTCTCTTGGTACCGTGAGACTTGGTGACTCTTACTTGTGTGATGTTGTGGGGATTGGAGATGTGGTTGTGCAGCTCATTGATGGTTCAAAATTTACTATGCATAATGTACCCCATATACCTCAGTTATCACATAGTTTGATGTCAGTTGGTCAACTTGATGACCTTGGTTACAAGGTGGTCTTCTATGCTCAGTCCTTTCGTATATCAAAGGGCAATATGGTTATTGCAAAAGGAAGCAAAGTTGGCTCACTTTATCCTTTATTTGTATCATAGAAAGAACACTTGTTAGCTATTATTGAACAACCTATGGCTTGTATTTGGCATGGTCTTTTGGGCCATATATCTCGTAGTGGAATGGAAAATCTTTCTCGTTGTGGCTACTTACCTGTGTTATCTTTCTATGATTTTTTATTTTGTGAGCATTGTCAATTTGGAAAGCAAACCAGAAATGTGCATAGAACGCACATTGACTCTTCAATTGATCCTTTAGATCTCGTTCATACAGATGTGTGTGGTCCTATGCCCACTAGGTCCTTAGGTGGTTCTCTTTACTTTGTCACTTTCATAGATGATGCTACTGGAAAAGTCTGGGTATATCCTATCAAATCAAAGGATGATGTATTCCCTACTTTCAAAAAATGGCTTGCTTCAATTGATATTGAAAAAGGAACTAAGCTTAAGGCTTTACGTTCAGATAATGGGGGTGAGTATACCTCACATGAATTCAGCCTTTTCTGTCAGTCTAGAGGGATTTGTAGAGAGTTTATAGCTCCTTATACTCCAGTACAGAATGGTGTAGCTGAGATGATGACTAGAATTTTTCAAGATAGAGTAGTCTCTATGTTGCATCATGCAAACCTCTCACAAGGTTTTTGGGCAGAAGCAGTATTGTCTAAAGTTCATGTGATTAACCTTTCACCTAGTACTGCCAAAGGTCTGAAAGTGGCACAAGAGTTATGGACAGGGAAACCACCATATTATGATCATCTTCGAGTTTTTGGATGTGAAGCATATGTTCATATACCCAAGAACCTTAGACAAAAGTTGGACCAGAAGTCAAAGAAATGCATTTTTCTTGGATATGGTTGAGAAGGACAATTTCGACATCGCTTATGGGATCGTGAAATGCGGTCAGTGATCAAAAGTAGTGATGTCATTTTTAATGAGATTAAGATGCATAAACAACCCATTAAGGAGGTTGAAGTGAGAAGAGTGGTGTTTAAGGATACTAGTCCTCCGGTTGGCATGCATAAAAATGATGCACATAGGGATGTTCAAGAGAATGTCCATTCAGATCAGTCTGCACATGTTCCTGTTCAGCAACTATTGAGACGTTCTGCACGTGTCTCATATCCACCTGATAGATATGTTCCAGGTTTAGATTTTGTTATGCTAAGAGATGCCGGTGAGCCTTCTTGCTACAAAGAGGCTATGCAGACAGAGGATGATGTCAAGTGGGAGTGTGCCATGAAGAGTGAGTTGGATTCTATTCACAAGAATGGTACTTGGGACTTAGTACCTTTGCCAAAGGGCAGGAAAGCTTTACCATGTAAATGGGTATATAAGCTGAAATTCACATAAGATAGTGCTTCTCCAAAATATAAAGCACGACTTGTTGCAAAGGGTTTTAAGCAACAACATGATGTTGATTTTGAGGAAATCTTCTCTCCAGTAGTCAAGATGACTACTTTGCGCATGTTGCTTGGATTCATTGCAATGGAGGACTTAAAGATAGTCCAAATGGATGTAAAAACAACTTTCTTGCATGGAGATCTTACAGATGAGATCTATATGGAACAACCAGAGGGTTATGTAGTTCTAGGCAAGGAAAGTCTAGTTTGTAAGCTCAAGAAGAGCTTGTATGGACTTAAACAATCTCCTCGACAATGGTACCAAACATTTGATGCTTTTATGAAGTCCCAAGGCTATTCTCGGAGCAATGAGGATCATTGTCTCTACACAAAGAGATGTTCTGATGGTAGCTTGATATGCTTGATACTTTACGTCGATGATATGTTGATTGCTGGGAAGTCCTCTTATGATTTTTCAATTCTCAAAAAGAAGTTGAGTCAGACATTTGATATGAAGGATTTGGGGGATGCCAAAGATATTCTTGGCATGCGCATTACTCATGATAGGAGTAAAAGATGCATATACTTGTCTCAAAGTGAGTACATATCCAAAGTACTTCATCGATTCAATATGCAGGGTGGAAAGGCATTGAGTACACCTTTACCCACATATGTGAAATCGAGCAAGGATGACTGCCCCAAATCAGATGATGAAAAGGAATTCATGACCAAAATTCCCTATCAGTCTGTTGTTGGTAGTCTCATGTATGCTATGGTAGCTACGAGACCAGACATTGCATTTGCAGTGGGAGTTGTGAGCAGATATATGTCTAATCCTGGCAAGAAACATTGGGAAGCGGTCAAAATGATTTTGAGACATCTGAGTGGAACTAAGGACAAGTGTCTATGCTTAGGTAGAGGGAAAGCATCCATTATTGGTTACCCAGATTCTGACTATGCTGGTTGTGTGGACAATTATAAGTCTACATCAGGGTGCATTTTTCATTTTGCTGGAGATGCTATCTCTTGGAGATCTCGTCTTCAAGAATGTACAGCTTTTTCCATCATAGAAGCAGAGTATGTTGAAGCAAGTGAGGCATGTAAGGAAGCATTGTGGCTTTCTCGTCTTGCTTGTGATATGGGTTTACCTCAGCATGTATCTCACTTGCTCAGTGATAGTCAGAGTGCCATTGCTTTGGCTAAGAATCCAGTCTATCATGCAAAGACTAAGCACATTGAGGTGAGGTATCACTTCATTAGAGATTGCTTAGCCACTGAGAGAATTATTCTTGAGAAGCTTCACACTCGAGATAATGTTGCAGATGCTCTCACTAAAGCTCTACCACAAGATAACTTTCGACACTCTTGTCACTTGATGGGGGTTACTTGATTCTTGATCTTACGCAGTCACTTGTATACTGTGTAACATGCCCATTAGGTGGGAGGTATAGTTTGTATACTTACACTCAGGTATTCTTTATCATTCTTTATTTTTTCTTCCATAATTACACTAGCCATATTGGCCTTTAGTGGGAGATTGTTATCGTTAGTGTCCATGTGAAAGGCCAAGTGGCCACCGGACACTTCTTTGTATATGTTCTTTAATAAAACATATAGTGGCCTGGTTAGTCACAGACTGTAAGTTCGACCGCATTTGTAAGACCTAAGAAGTCTATCTTCATGCTCCCTGTGTACTGTGTTTCCTGCGTTGTGGAGGTGATCGCAATCCGGGTGGATCGGGTCCGGTCATGGCACACACAGGGTGTATGAAGTTAATGAATGTTAGAAGGTTTAAGGACATGAAAGTGAAATTAATGTTGAGTATGGAGAAGAGAGAGATGTTGAAATGATTATGGGAATAGGAATGTAGCAGTGCAAGTTAGATTTATGAACATGAATGATAAGAATGCAAGAGAACCATACATACGAATGAAATTTGGAAGGAAGAATGGTCCATTGAAGGAGCTTCTTAAACACTTCCTAATTCCAATCCATATGCATAGTCTTCTTTAATTGATATGTATGCATGACGAGAATAGATGGAACCCTTACACATAAACCAGTTTCGAAAGGAAGAATGGTCCAATATTGGAGCTTCTTATACACTTTCAGAAACTAATCAATATGTATGGGTATGTATGGATTATATGCATGCAAGTGAATTATGATGATAGAGTTTACTCACAAGCTCAAAGAAACATCCTCACTGGTTCAACGCAATACTGCGGAGCCTTCTCACACATAGAAGAAATAGAAGAAATGTAAAAATACTTAAGAGACTGAGAGAGGAGACAAGAGAAAAGTGACAAGTGACATGAATTAAAAGGATTGGAATTAAGATACATGTATAAGATCGTCGTGGTACGTCAAGCTAGGCAGTCTACTGATCAAAGGTGGTTCCGACCCTCAAACCATGACAGTTCAACCAAATGTCACACGTAAGAAGGTGAGTTCCACTCCAGTGATCCTATGTATGTCTAGGCTCGTAACGTCTAACTAAAGAAGTCTAAGACTCATTAAAATCAGCTCTAACTCACTCACACGCTCCACCGAGGGTGAGTCAAGATAGAGATGCTGGTTTCAAGAGCCTATCCTAGATTGGAGTTCTAACTTAAATTTGAAACTAGGTATTATACTCATACTAGCTCACCTTGGATCCTCACTCGCTCAACCGAGGTGATCGTCTCAAGGAAACCGTAAGCTAGCATGAGCCCTATGGATGCCTAACAATGATGCTCTAGGAGTTTGGAGGGGGGTTTATATAGTTTTTTGAATGAATTTGGGCCCTTGGATCTAGAGAAATCAACTCTCAACTCTAGGATCACTACTTTTGATTACAACCATTTGATTAATCAAATCAATGGCTTGGAATTGTTCTTTCAATCAAATCTAGTGTAAAGGAGTGAAATTTAGGCGCCCTCATTCTCCACCATTGGATCTGGGGATGATCTGGACCGTCGGATCAGTGCTAACATCAATTCGGATAAGATAAGCCACTATTTTTGGAGAAAAGCTGCATTATTGATCTTTGATTGTCAAAAATTATCTTCTTTTATGGAGAAACTCGTGGATCCTCCTTGCTTTAAGCATAAGTGCATCTCCATCCTTGAATATGAGCTCATCTTGATCATACAACATGGCTCAATCAGCTTTCGCCATGTGGTGGCCCTTCAACCCTTCAATTTGCTTAAACTAGAAAACTACGGTGATCCTGAAAACTGGACTTTGTGCTCTTTGACCCTCCAAATAGGCTTTGATGAAGATGAACCTTTGTAGGACTATGTTTCCAAAGATCTCCTTTAGGAATATGCAGAAATAACTCCCATCTGAATCTCCCTTCTACAAGTTTGACTACATTTGGAAGCTTGCAAGGTGGCATTAAGGTCTCTAGGAAGCTCTGATGGCCTTGAAAATTTGTACAAATATGTAGCCACATATGATCTTTATACATGCCAAACCATATGGCTAACATAAATTTCTATACAAGAATTTGTAGGGTCAAACTAGAAAAAATATAGTTTTACAAAATGAACATAGCATATCAATGTGCTACAAAATCCATTTTCTGCTGACATTTGGGCTATAGACTGCCTTTGACAATCTTTACAAGTATATGGATTTTAATCTAATTTGGTGACAATGAAATTTTTGCCCTAATTTCCCAACTTTGACCAGCTTTGACCGCTACCATGGAATTTCTTGATTTCTTTGAAACTTTGTATGTGAGCTTCCTTTGACATCCTTGATGCATCCTGGACTTCTTGGGGAATTCCGGCTACCTTCACCAAATATGTTTTTTGTAGGCCTTCACAAGTGAGAGAGGAGAGAAAATCTTGGCGACATTCGCCCCCACTAAACCTGCGATTCCTCCGGAAGCGCCACTCTAGCATCTGTGAAAAACAAAATGTTCCAGCCATCAAATTCTTTTATAGGCAACATAAGAAACATGGAAGGAAAATTGATTATATACATGAATAAGTAGGTAATGTGAAATGAAGCAAAATTTGCATGAAAGAAAGAATTGAAACAGACAACATGAATATGCATGAACAAATAGGCAACATATATGCAAATGAACAAGCAACATTGGCAACAAGAAAGAAAAAAACAAGCATCAATATGAAGTGGAAGTGGATGTATTGAGTCGTTTTAAGCATCACTTCCTCTCATCTTGAAGAAAATTTTGTACCTTTTCATAAAGCAATCTACCTTAAATATGATTATAAACAAAGATTTAGGATTTTGAAGAGACATCTTTCATCTTTAGCTTATTTTAGATCAACTCCTTTCCTACATAAATATGAAAATGCTCTTTCTCTGATAGCATGCAAGGAAATCTAACTAAACTCCACTAATGCATAAATCTACTTATATAGCCCGTGATTTATTCTACTATGCCTCTTTATCCTCCTTTGGCTTGCTCTTTTTTTTTCGATGATGATGATGATTCGGCAACTTTATGGTTACGATCACTTTTTTGGGGTGGAAGAAAGTGTAAACTTCTTGGTAACATGTAGCTTTTTTTTTTCTTGACGAGGAAAAATTAAACCCTGATACAAGGTACAACCATTTTTGATGATGGAGAACAGTCGCTTAAACTCTGATACAAGTGCTGTGAGATGGACTAAGGATGTAGAAACATGCAATAGCAGGAGCTAGGATTTCAACAATTATGCTTTCGATACTAGATACATATGCATGTTTATATATGAAAGTCATGTCACCAAAATAAACCTCCAAATCTACATGCCCTATCTTTCCACAATCCTAGATTATAATCAATTTCTTAGTAGATAAGTTACTACTTAAGATACAATTTTACACAAGTAGAGAAATCATCATTTACCTTTTTTTTTTGACTCAAGTAATGTGGATATGCAATGCAATGCAAAGACTGAAAACAAACATGCATGAAACAAGAATGGGGAAAAAGTAGAATGAACTTGAAAAAAAACAAAGCAACATGAGCTTGAAATGATATTTTTATATGTTTTTATATATATATTTTTTTTTCTTCCTTTTTTTTATTTTTCTTTTATTTTTATTTTTATAACATGGATACTCCTCATTCTTCAATGTCCTCATCCAAAATGTACTCATCATTATCACGTTTCTTGAATAGCTTTATCCTTTTACCTGCAATCAAAGTTTTTAGTGCAACACCATTTAATTCACAAAGAGCATACGTACCATTGTTGTTGACTTTTGATACTATGTATGGCCCAAACCACCGTTGAGTGAGCTTTTTGCGTGCATCATATTGAGAGTCGAATGTACTATCATAAATGAGCACCCAATCTCCTACTTTAATTGGCTTAGGACGCAATCGATGAGTTTTATCAAAATAATGCTTGTTCTTTATTCTAGATTCTCTTATTTTTTCAACAGCATCATCAAGTCTTAATTTACCTTGTTCTAACTGTTTAATACGCAAACTCAAAAAATCATCAGTAGACATGTTTTCATACCAAGGCAAATTTGATCATGCAGAAATATGAGACTGAATTGGAAACAATGGTTTTTGACAGTACATGAGTTCAACAGGCATATATCCAGTAGTACGTGTGCATGTCATTCTATCTGCCCAAAGTGCAAAAGGTAAGAATTTAGGCCATTGTTTGATGTCACCATTACATGCTTTAGATATGGCTTTCACAATAGGTGGATGCCCTCTCTCTATTTTACCATTGGCCTCTCGGTTATATGCAGTAGTGAGAGACAAATGAATACCATGACGCTCAAAGAACTCTTTAGCTTCTCTCGCATTTAACTCTCCACGATCGGCAACTACTTTCTCTATGTACCCAAAGCGACTTATGACATCTTCAAGCAAGAATTTGCAAACATTGTAAGTGGTCTTAGATCGTAGTGCACGTCCCTCTACATGATTAGTTAAGTCTTCTCTTGCAAGTACAATGTAACGCATTTTGTCAATACCTTTAGGCATAGTTACAAGATCTACTACCCACTTGTAGTGAATACAAGGTGGATAAGTAGGATGCAACGGATCTCTATGTTTGAATGATGAATGAAGTTGACAAGTAGAACATGTAGAAACATAGCTACTAATGTCAACATACATCCTAGGCCAATAATAGGTACTTCTTATTTTTTCATATTTTCCAAAAAATCCTTTATGACCTGCCCATAATGTCTCATGCATTTCCTTCATTACTTGCAATTGAAGCCCTCATTTTCCTAGGACTCGTTGTGGATTCGTAACCTTACCCTTAGCATGTCTCCAAAGATAACCATTACATAGGAAAAAGTTATAAGCTCGTTTCCTAATGTTACAGAATCTATTCGTAGTCTAGTTAGGTAATGGTTGTAGTGTACTCAGATACTTTCCTATGTCTCTCCATTCATTTTCGTACTCAGACTCATGAAATCGCTCATACTCATATATATGTGGAACATAGTCAATTAAGTTCACATTCTTTATTAGATCACTTTCAAGATCATCATCAGATCTAGCTCTCGATAACATATCAGCAACTGAGTTTGACTTACCTGAAATATGAACTAACTCAGGATTTATGAACTTAATATATGAGATCCATCTAAGCATGGCTATATCAGGAGATGAGCAATTGGCTATCATTCCAATGAGAGGCAAACAATCAGTTTCAACTTTGACATTTGCACCAATGAAATATTCTTTGTCTATTTTTAAAGGTGTTACCATACACTACAAGAAAAAGGGGGGCGTAGCGACGCCCCCGAATCGGGAAAAAAACGAAAACCGTCGCTTATGCGACGAAACCGTCGCATAAGCGACGGTAAAAATTTCGGATTTTTTTTTTGGCCGAGCATCGTCGCATATGCGACGATAGCGTCGCATAAGCGACGCTAAACCAGAAGCGTCGCTAGTAGCGTCACAGGTTAGCGACGCACTTACCGACGATGGCAAACTGCAGAGCGTCGCATATGCGACGCTCTGGAATGTAAAAAAAAAAATTCAATTCTCCCGGCACATTTGTGCCGGGCCTTGAACGCGAGGAAGAATACAGACCGAGAGAGAGAGAGAGACATACAGCGCGCGAGAGGGAGAGAGAGAAGCGAGACATACACAAGGTATGCGAACACACACACTCACACACACACATATACACGCATAGACACACACACACACATACGCAGACACACACACACATACACACAAATACACACATAGACACACATACACAAGACGCGCACACACATACACACACATAGACGCTCACACACATACACACACATATACACTCACAGACACATACACACATAATGATGCATCCACACACATACACATGCATACACACATAGACACACATATACACACACACACACATATGCATACACACACACATAGAGAGACATACACACACATACACATACATGCATACACATACACACATAAACACATACACACACATAGACACATACACACATAAACACATACACACTCATAGGTACACACACATACACATAGACACACACACATATAGTATATACACACACATGCACACATAGACACATACACACATACACATGCATACACACACATACACATGCATACACACATACAGACACATATACACACACATACACACACATATATGCATACACACGTGACACACATAGAGAGACATACACACATAAACACATACATGCATACATTTGCATACATAATGCATATGCATATGCATATAATGTACATACATACTTACATGCATACATAATGCACATGCATAGATACATACACACACAGATACATACACACATAGACACATACACACACATGAACACATACATACTCATAGATACACACACATACACACACAGACACACATACACATAGACGCGCACACACATACACACACATAGACGCTCACACACATACACACACATATACACTCACAGACACATACACACATAATGATGCATCCACACACATACACATGCATACACACATAGACACACATATACACACACACATATGCATACACACACACATAGAGAGACATACACACACATACACATACATGCATACACATACACACAAACACATACACACACATAGACACATACACACATAAACACATACACACTCATAGGTACACACACATACACATAGACACACACACATATAGTATATACACACACATGCACACATAGACACATACACACATACACATGCATACACACATACACATAGACACACACACATACACACATACACATAGACACACACACATACACACACATACACACATAATGATGCATACAAACACATACACATGCATACACACATACAGACATGTACACACACATACACACATAATGATGCATACACACACATACACATGCATACACACATACAGACACATGTACACACACATTCACACACACATTCACACACATATACATACATGCATACATATTGCATATGCATATGCATACATACATACTTACATGCATATGCATACACACACATATGCATACATACATACTTACATGCATATGCATACACATGCATATGCATACACATGCATATGCATACACATGCATATGCATATGCATACATAATGCATATGCATATGCATACATAATGCATATGCATATGCATACATAATGCATATGCATATGCATACATAATGCATATGCATATGCATACATAATGCATATGCATATGCATACATAATGCATATGCATATGCATACATAATGCATATGCATACATAATGCATATGCATACATAATGCATATGCATATGCATACATAATGCATATGCATATGCATACATACATACTTATATGCATACATAATGCACATGCTTACATACACTGTCATAATGTATACACACACACATACACACATAGACACATACACACATAATTATGCATACACACACATACATATGCATACACACACATATGCATACATACATGCATACACATACACACACATAGATACATACATACACACTCATAGACACACACACATACACATAGACACACACACATATACACACACATACACACATAGACACATGCACACATAATAATGCATACACACACATACATATGCATACACACACATGCATACAAACATATACACACATATACACACACACATGCATACACACATATACACACACATATACACATATACACATATACACATACACATGCATACACACACACATGCATACACACATACAAACACATATACACACACACATACACACATAGATACATACACACGTAATGATGCATACACACATACACATGCATACATAGACACACATAATAATGCATACACACACATACATATGCATACACATACATATGCATACATACATGCATACACATACACACTTAGACACATAGACACACATAGATACATACATACATATAAACACATACACACTCATAAACACACACACATACACATAGACACACACACATATACACACACATACACACATAGACACATGCACATGCAATGATGCATACACACGTACAAATGCATACATAGACACACATAATGATGCATACACACACATACATATGCATACACACACATGCATACATACATGCATACACATACACACATAGATACATACACACACGTAGATACATACATATACATAAACACATACACACTCATAGACACACACACATACACATAGACAACACACACATATACCTACACACATACACACAGATGCATACACACACATACACATGCATGCACACACATACACATGCATACACACACATACACGTATATATATATTGATTTCTAACCATTTTGTTTTATATGTTAGGTATTATGGATCCCAGTAAAGAGAGAAAGGCGAAACTCACTCTCATAAAAAGTCTTATGAGAGCAAGAGTTCCGTCAGATACTCTAGGGGCCATAATGCGGGACTACGCAGACATGTCCGATGAGGAGCTGGATTATACGATCCAGATGCTTACGCGATCAGACGAGGGCTCTTCTGCGGATCCACATGCAGGAAGAGAGCTATCTGCTCATAGGTATGTTTTTTTTCATAATTTTTTTAATGATATTATAGCACATATTTTTATTTATTTCTATCTATCTATTTTTAGGACACCTATACCACCTCCAGCATGTGATAGCAGAGCAGAGTTGCCTATGAGGACATGCATAGGCACCTTAGGACTAGAGTGCGACATAGAGCCGGAGGGGAACATTGTGTACATAGGGAATGGATTGGAGTTCAAGAGAAGAATGCGGGCACTATGCGACTCTTACCTGCGCTTTATCCACTTACCATGGAAGTAAGTAAAAGTTTTACATATAAATTGAAATGTATATCTTATGTTTTATTTACATTATGTTTTTTATTTTTGTAGTGAGCATGATGAGAGGGATAAAAAGTACGTGCTTAGTTCACTTGAGACAGAGTTTGGGACAGGATGGTCCCTTAAGTGGTGTTTAAAAGAGATGCGGACACTTATGGCTCATCGTCGCGACAATGCACGGTATGTATGTATATGAGAGAGAGAGAGAGAGCTATGTATGTATGTACGTATGTATGTATCTATATATGCATCTATGTATGTATGATGTCATTCCTAAAATCTATTACTCTATGTTTACTGAAAGGCATGTATATTAACTTATATATGTATCTAATATACATGTTTCTATTTTTGTAGTATGTATGTATGCATGTGTATCATGTATGTATACATCTATGTATCTCGACAAAATTGAAGCTGCATATTTACAAATCATGATTATCTAGAGATTAGAATCTGAATTCTGAAGTGTGTGATAACTGAAATCTGAAATCTGAATGTTCAGCTGCATATTTATATATTTTATGAATCTGAATTTTGAAGTGTGTGAACTGAAATCTGAAATCTGAATGTTCAACTGCATATTTATATATTTTATGAATCTGAATTCTGAAGTGTGTGAACTGAAATCTGAAATCTGAATGTTCAGCTGCATATTTATATATTTTATGGCTGTTTTCTGTTATATTATATTATATATTATTATTATTATATATATATATATTATTTTCAGATTTTTTTAATACTTTTTTTCTCACACGTATGATATCACGTATGGTATTTTTTTTGAAATTCCATACTTTTTTCATACTTCCATACCCGTATGCATTGGAAGTATGTTTCACGTATGGAAAAACTATGTATGTATGTATGTATGTATCTATATATATATATATATATATATATATATATATATATATATATATATATATATATATATATATATATATATATATATATATATATATATATATATATACATATAAAAAAATCTAAAATAAAAATGTATATACATATACATATAAAACCTTTTAGCCATATGTTTGAAGTATATATACACCTCCGACGTCCTACTAGAAAGATGTCTCTCCTCCCAACCTTATGCCTCTATATATAGCTACTCGAATCAACGAGGATCATGATTCATAATATATGTAAAGATATATACACATCATGTAGATAGGATACATAAATATAAAATGGAGTAGATATATTATGCTTCACACATACATGCCTAAATGCACACATAAATATATATATACATACTAACATATTTACATGTACATATTTACACATACATGTACATGCCTACATGCACACATAAACATATATATACATGCATACATATTTACATGTACATATTTACACATAGACACATATACATATATACATGTACACAATTATAAACACTTGCATATATTACGTACATGAATACATGTATACATATATCACACACATGCAAACACATACATATACATGAAATACATATATATGCATACTAATATATGTATACATATAATACACATGAATACACACACATATGCATACATACATGATAAAAATTTACTCCTCGAAGATAAAGCTATATATAAAATAATTTGGCATACCCCCGAGCTTCATGTTCTAACTTAGAAGAACATGATTTCATCTCTCTAGTAGGATTCATCGTTATTCAAGTTAATAAAAAAAACCTATTATATATATCCATTCAGAAGCTTCAAGTTACTATCTAATCTGCTCATATGTTTTCATTATTGCCATCATTTTGGTAAGACATCACTATAGTCTCATCTTCATTATCCTTATTGATTTCATTTATTTCTTCTATTGTTAAATCTATGTTCTCATGAATCACATCATCTATTGGTGGATTAATATCTATTTCTGGTAATTCCTCTTCCTCATCAGTAGAATCAGCATGTAGAGAATTATCCTCTTCATCAAAAAGATTAGTATCATTATCACGTATAATGAGTCTAATTTCTATTCCAGATGTTGATGTATCAGTATCTGATGCTGAATCATCAAGAGGACTTTCTTCAATCTCTCTAACAATAAATTGTTCAAACAATGACCTACCTCTAGGTTGCACATGAATGACTTGCCACCAAGGATGAGCATCTGGGTTTTTATAAAAAAATGCTTGTTCAATATGCCTAGGAAGAATATATGGTTCTTTAGTAGATCGCATTACCTTGGAAGAATCAATTGCCCAAAACCCAGATAATTCCTTTCTTATTGTAGAATTACTACCTTTATACTCCGCTCGATACCAGTCAACCTTCAAAATGACCTATCACAATATATAACAACAAAAACGTCCCATTATTAGGTGCTTAAAAAAAAACTAACTCTTAAAAAAATATATAAACTTTTTTCTACCTGTTTGAATGTACGAAATGAAATTTCGTAGATACCAACAATAGTTCCTACGTAACCAAGTTCGCCATCTATAAGGTTCGTGTCTTTTGAGCTAGCACGTGGTAGTTGCTTGAAACAAGCAACAATACTAGAATCCTCTGTTTTACGTAAAGAATCAATGGATTTGATTCTAATATGCTGTCCAAAAGCCCACATATTAGTGAACATTCGAGCCTGCAAAATAAATTGAATTAGTAAATAGAAACTAACATACATATATGAAAAAAATAAAATATATATTTTAATAAAATTACCTTTTGTTCACAACCCATCATTAACTCTCTTTGCTCATCTGAGATTTCTTCATTATTTGCGTTGGCGCGTTGCAAACGACTATATAGCCAATCCGTGAAAGAAGGTATATCTGTAATCTCATTATTATCGAGATTACGTCTAGATCTTTTGTTTTTTCGCCTTTTACTTTGGAGACTTTGAAGTTCCTCGTACTCGCTAACGAATGCTTGCATGCATTCGCTATTATATGCTACAAAAGTGGAAACATCATTTTTTTCTTGAAATGTAAATAAGAATGGAACCCCCTTACCTGATAATACCTCATCGGTTATTTTTGAAGAAGACTCGTTGGTCCATGCACGTGGAGCTTCTTCATGAACGATCACGAGCTGGCAATGGATAATCTCCAGCTGTTTCATTCTCTAAACCAGGAGGTAGAGGATTTCTAGAAACCTCTGCTTGTAATTGATGAACAGCAAGTCCATGACGTGTACGAGGTATATTAACATTATGAGAAAAATCATTATCATCATCATCATCGAGCAAGTATTCCTGTATATCAATAATAATTTGATTTTATACATGGTTTTTAAATAAAAAAATGACATTAATATATATAGAAAATACATACCCAAGCATTATCACGTTGACTAGGTGATGGTGCATGCTCAAAAGTACCATACTCTGCCTCATGTTCAATACATTCCAATCGTGGTCTTCGATACGTGCCATAACAAGAGTTACACCAACATATAATATGCTCTTGATAGTAAAATTCATCATAATTCCTATCAGAGGACACATGTGAAGTCGTTGCATGGGTAGGAGGTGGTGGAGTACCCTCTGATTGATCAGAATCTGCACACCATAAGAAACATAAAAAAAATATATAAGTTATGTATCCATCAAATATAGTTAAAATTAAATATTTCATATACTTACACTATAAAGTCGTTGCACGATGAGGAGACGGTGGTGGAGTTCCATCTGATTGATCAGAATCTACAAATAATGGTATTTGATATTAATAATTTGATTATCTACATAAATAAAAAATTCACATATACATATTTACACATACACACATATTCACATATACACATTTATACATACACACATATTCACATATACACAACACATATTATTGTGGGATAAATGCATGTATTTTGTATGAATGTGTATATGCATGCATGTGTGTGTACGTATATATGTGGATATGTATATGTGTGTTTATGTTATATGTATGTATATGTGTATATATATACATATATGCATGCGTATATGTTTGCATGTATATGTGTATGTGGGTATGTGTATGTGTATGTGTATGTGTATATGTGTGTATAAATGTGTATGTATTCTGACTTTTTTTTCTGTTTGAGATTAAATTAACAGGAGATATTGTATTGTGGGATAAATGCATGTATTTTGTATGAATGTGTATATGCATGCATGTGTGTGTACGTATATATGTGGATATGTATATGTGTGTTTATGTTATATGTATGTATATGTGTATATATATACATATATGCATGCGTATATGTTTGCATGTATATGTGTATGTGGGTATGTGTATGTGTATGTGTATGTGTATATGTGTGTATAAATGTGTATGTATTCTGACTTTTTTTTCTGTTTGAGATTAAATTAACAGGAGATATTGTATGGTCGAAAAAAATAAGAGGCGAGCTAACATACCACCTGAGTCGTGGCAGTTTTTTCGTAGACAGCTACGTCTTCAGGAGTCATTTCCTCAGCAGAAGGTACACAAATTAATAGTTTATATTTATAATTTTTAGATATTTTAGTAATTTTTTAATTTAATTTATGTATTTTTTTCCTTGAATAAACAGGCTGCTGCAAGGAAGAGAGTGGAGTCGGGCCACACATCGCACTTAGGCCAAATGGGCCATAATGGTTTTGTAGCTACGTTTGTAAGTATATGTGTTATTGTGAGTATATTTTTTATTTTAGTTAAAATGCAAGCAACTAATGTTTTTTATTTGTTTCATTGCAGCGAAAGGATTATGGCCGATATCCTACGAAACACGAGATCGAGTATGCTACACATTTTGGATATCGGCGTTTGAGCGAGTATATACAAGATCATCCTGATGCCTTTGTGAGTATTTTTAAATTTTATATAATTATTTTGTTGTTATGAATGTTTTAATTATTTTATTGATTTATGTTTGTTATATGTAATACAGGAGTATTATGGGGAGACAAATATGGATGAGGTGGAGAGACAGACACAGGAGGGACGATCTCGATCATCACAGGGTGATCATGAGGATGAGGATGAGGAAGATCCATCTGATCATGATATTGCTGATGATGATGATGATCATGATGACGATGATTAGGATTTTAGACGTTGATTATGACATTGGATTATGTATTTACATTGATATATACATATATTTATCTATATATTTTTCATTTCAGTCATGTTTTGAATTGTGTGTATGGTATTAAGTAATGAAGAGTTTTGTTCTATTGATTTTTATTATTGTTTATATTAAGCATGTGTTTTAATACTTTAATTATATAATTCATTCATATGTGTGTACCTAAGTGTATATATGTGTGTGTATATGTATGTATGTGCATGTGTATGTGTGTGTATATGTATGTATGTGCATGTGTATGTGTGTGTATATGTATGTATGTGCATGTGCATGTATAAGTGCATATGTGTGTATGAGTATGTGCATGTGCATGTGTATGTGTGTATATGTATATGCATGTATATGTATAACTCTATGTGTATGTGTGTGTATGTGCATGTATATGTGTATATGTGCATGTGTATGTGTGCATATATGTATGTATATGCATGTGCATGTATAAGTGTATATGTATGTATCAATATGTGCATGTTCTTGTGTATGTGTGTGTATATGTATAACTCTATGTGTATGTGTGTGTATGTGCATGTATATGTGTATATGTAGGTATATGCATGTGTGTGTGCTTCTTCGTCATGTATAAGTGTATGAGTGCATATCAATAAGTGTGAGTATGGTATGTAATGAAAATAACACAATTCAAATGATCTACAAATAATAGAAATTGTACTTACAATTGTGATCCATAGTTTTTGCTTGGTTAGCTTCTTGAATAACCTGCAATAAAAAGAGAGAAGAGAAAGAGAGAAGAGAGAGAGAGAGAGAGAGAGAGAGAGAGAGAGAGGGAGATCTAGAGAGAGAGAGAGAGAGATCTAGAGAGAGAGAGATATCTAGAGAGAGAGTGTGAGATCTAGAGAGAGATCTAGAGAGAGAGAGAAAATTCAAAGAGACAAAGATGTAGAAAGAGAGAAACAAAGACAGAGGGAGACAATAACAGAGAGCTTAAGCAAAACAACAATTCTGCATATACTTGCTTCAGTTCGTAAGCGCAGCGCAATTGCGAACGTTGGAGAGCTCTTCGATCGGATGCGTGAAAATGCCGATTGCAGAGCCTCCAACGTTTTAATTTTTGTCCGTCAACAGATCGTCGCATAAGCGATGCAACGCGTCGTCGTATAAGCGATGCAATAGACCGTCGCTTATAAACCGTCGCATAAGCGACGCTTTTTAGCGTCGCATAAGCGACGCCATTAACAAGCGTCGTTTATGCGACGTTAGACATATACCGTCGCAAATACCGTCGTTTTTTGCGTCGTATAATCGACGGTCCGCGCTCGACGGTATTTCCGACGCAAGTTGCAATTTTACAGCGATGAAATTCTGTCGCGTTAACCGTCGCTACACGCCCGTATTCCTTGTAGTGATACCCCATAGTTCTCGTTTGATCTGTGGATATTTTCGTTGTGTTTCATGTAGAATTTTGGCACCAAACCTAATTGGATATCTATTCCCTTCACTATCATCTTGACTTATGACCCAACCTATACCAATAGGACTAGTATCAACAGTCAATATAATAGGTTTGTTAGCAGAATAGTCTACACACTTAAGGATGGGAGCTTCAAGCAATAACAATTTACGCATAGCTTGAGTGTGTTTGTCAGTCCAAATAAATTTTTGTTTCTTCCTCAACAAGTCATAAAGACAATCAGCAACATAAGCAAAGTGTCAGATCCAAATAACATAAAAGATGCAAGCACCAAGAAATCTACGTACCTCACTCACGTTGTTACATGTTTCAGAAATCTTGCTAATGGCATCAAATTTTTGTGGG
This sequence comes from Ceratopteris richardii, assembly GCA_020310875.1. Taxonomy (NCBI): domain Eukaryota; kingdom Viridiplantae; phylum Streptophyta; class Polypodiopsida; order Polypodiales; family Pteridaceae; genus Ceratopteris; species Ceratopteris richardii. Next base: position 157,788,513 of record CM035412.1, read on the forward strand.
TATGGCTTTCGACCATAATGGCCACATAAATGTCCAACAATAAGCACCTCGTTGACACCAAAACCAGATTTCTCTATGGAAAATGTGAGACCTACCTCTTCAAATCGTTGAAATATTCTTTCACAATCAGAGATATGGTCAAGAACAAATTTACGATATCCAGATGAATCTAAAGTAATGTCCTTTACACGTTCCTCACTCCCTTTAATTGGAATATCATCAATGAATGGCATAGTTATATGAGGGATAAAATCATGTAAGACCATATTCATAGCACTCAGCATATGAGCCACAGAATTGGTCGCTCCTTACGGTAAAGTACACATTCGCACTAAGCCTAAAGGAGTTTTCATTGTGGTTATGTCACGACTATCAATTGCTAATTGGAATTGGTCATATCCCGAATATAAATCACCCATTGAATAGATATAATGTCCTGAAAATGATTCAACAAACTCATCTACAATGGGTCCTGTTCCTACATTCCTTATGGTGACTTTATTTACAGGTTGGAGATCTTGAATAAAACGTAGTTTCCCATTCTTTTTAGGCACAGTGAACCATCTGTTTGAGTAAGGTGCAAAAGATGGCTCTAAAATTCTCATGTTTATCTTCTCCTTAAGTAGTTTCATTAGCTCAGGTAAGTGAGCCTTTGGAACAGGTATAGGACGAAGATTCCATGGAATATGTGGAATAGTAACGATTATCATGGGTGCAACTAGCTTAGGATCTACACAACCAATCTCATGAGGATACATAGTAAAGGCTTTTCCATGGCTACATATGACTCTCTCAAATTTCTCTCTCTCTATTGGCAAAAGAAAGTCATCATCTCTACCAATTTTCACCTGTTTGATTGTCTCATCCGTGAATGTATGTCCTATGTTTTTCTTATCCCGAAGAGTTGGATCATTTTTCACATCAATAATTTTTTCATTACTTCCTTGAGGTAATGGTTGAGCTATGGGTTTGATTTTTTTGTCTACAGTTTTGTACTTTGTTTCAACTAAGGCATCATGTGTTTGGTTAAATTTTGAGCACTTGTCAACATTGAGAGCATACTCTCGGATTAGAACATACTCATCAAGGGAAGAAATAAGAATAATATGGGAATTAGAATTTTGTTGAAGACATAGCTCTAACTCCTCAAGAGTAGAGAAACAATGAGATGTCTCAATCACATGCTCAATGTTCTCATCATGTTCCATGATTTTGTTGTTTTTATAACTTTTTTGGGTCTTTTGGATAAAAAGACTTGGACAATTGACTCTTATGAAGAAAATCTAATCTAGAATGTGGAAAACAAAGTGACAAACTATTGTACATGTTGGTTGGATGCGAGATGTCAAACCAATATCCACTGTTGTCCCGCTCAACAATGGATTCTATCCGAAATTCTGATCATATGTAGCTCCAAACATGAATCGAGGTGCACAATCACTACAAGCATGCTCATGACCCTGAGTAACAATAGGTTTCTTTCTAATTGACAATCGATTCCTAGGATGATTCACTCCTACCGTCATGACTTGAAGTGATTGCATTCCATCCTTAGACTTAAATCTAGCATAGGTAGACCCATCATCCATGGCTTTAGTTTCGATACGACTCTCACAAATAAAGGATCGACCTAAGAGAACTTCATAGGAGCAATTATCTTGAATAAAAAAGTGAAACTCTTCTGTGATTCCTCCTATGGATATGGGCACACTAGCACAAGCTCCATACATGGTACCTACACCATTATCTGCAGTTCTCATACGCCATCCACAATCTTTATCTATGGGCCATCGAAACTTATCATAGACTTCTCTTGAAATCACATTGATTTCGGAGCCGGAATCTACTAATGCATTCATAGTGTTAGTGTTCTTATCATTTCCTATTTTAACATGCATCTCTGATGTACCTCTAGACCAAAATGTTCTTTTAAAGTGACTTTCAGGATTGTTTTCATGATTTTCATGGTCAGGTTGAATAGGTCCTAAGAAATTTTTATTAACATTTACTTCATCATCATCAAAGTTCTCTTCATCAGATTCATCAAAGTTTAAGGCTTCATTCATAGCTTGATCTTGATCTAGAGAATCTTGCATCTCAGTATCTAGATTAAGCGGAAACCTCTTCCTTTTAATTAGGCCGATAAAGTTATCTTTAAAAACAGGCTTTGCAATAGAGAAAACTTGTTCTAAAGACATAGTCACTTGACTCTTAAGCAAAATGTCATCTAAAATATCCATAGGATCTATTTTTCTCTCAATTTCTGAAATCAAGATGGCTTTAGGTTTTCTCTTTGGTTTCTTTTGTTTTTGCTCAAGGTCTTGTTTTTGTTCATGTTCTTGTGTTTGGTCTTCAGTTTGTTTTGATTGTTCTAGTTTATCTAAAGGCTTTGCTTCTGTTTTTCTTTGCTTTGTCTTCTTCCCTTTTTGTTTCTCCTCTTGTTTTTGTTCATTGGGTTCTGATTCTTGTTTTTTATCTTTAGATTGTGATGTTTCTCCTTGCTCTATGATTGTTTCTATTCCCTCTGAGGTTTGTTTTCGAGTCACTCTTCTTTCACTAGGCTCAGCTTCATCTCTTTTTCGTTTTTCTTCTACATTGGATATGTGAGAAATAAGAGATTGATCTTCTATCGGTGACTCCCAAGCCGTTATTCTCCTAATCTCATCCCGTGCTCTTACTAAAGCCTCTATGGAAAAATCACCTTCCTTTGTGGGTTTACTTGATTCTACTTGTTGTTCATCAAGAGCTTCTAGTTTCACTCCTCTAGTTCCTACGTCCATTATGGTTATATTTTCATAATGTTTTTTCATTCCTCCCTTACGATAATTTCCTTGCAAAAAGGTAGCCTAGATCGATAGTCACATATTTTCTTGTCTATGTCTATTACTAGTCGTTGCTCCTTAGCAGCCTTCAATAATTCACAATCTCTCAAAAAGTGCTCTAATGAATCACACCAAGGACACCTACGAGGGCCACGCACAAAACCATTTTGATTTTGAAGATTTTGATTAACTTGTGGTGGGAAATTTTGAAATTGAGGATTTTGTTGATAAGGTATTGCTTGAACAGGATAATTAAGATTTTGATAAGGCAATTGATGTATTTGAGGAGCTTGGGGAGCAACATGTGGTACTTGAGGTGCAAGAGGAGTTTCCATATTATACGGTTGATGATTTTGAAAATTTTGATTTTGAGGTCTTTGAAAAGCTATTTGTGAAGCTTGAGGATACATGTTTTGATACATTTGAGGATTTTGCACATGAGGGTGAGGATTTTGCATTGAAGGATTATGCATTGGAGGAACTTGATATGCTTGAGTAGGAGCTACTTGTGGATTTTGATTGGTAGCTATAACATGTTGATTAGGCTCTTGAAAAGTCATTGGGTTCATTTGATTTTGGAAAGTTTTGGTGTAACTAGATTGTAAAGCATCTATAGTCTTGGCCAAATTGGATTGTGTAGCAATAAGACTTTCCATTTGCTTAGTGAGAATATCCACTTTAGATTGTTCAACTACACTTTTATTTGGCTCTACTTTAAAACCTTGGGTAGGCTCCTTCATTTGAGGAATGGGAGTAGAGTCAAAAAGCATAGCATGGGATTGTTCTCTAACTTGCTCCTTAGTTTGTGGAAGGCTAGCTCGAGGAAGACTACTTTGCTCATAAAGCATGGATTGTCTTTGATGTCTATGGGCTACAGCCTCTACTACTTTACGCACTTTTTGCCAATTGTCAGTAAGACCATAGCGCTTATCTGGTTCTTCTAATCGCCGTTCAACTTCCCTACAAGTTTCAGGATGAAGAAGCTTAAGAAAATTGATCACAAGATCAGGTTCCAAAGTTATCCTATCCTCATCAGGAAGTTGTTCATAGCGTCTAATATACTCATTTTGTAAGTGAGTAATAGAGCTACTAGGCTTTGGAGAATTGACCCATCGTAAGAATCCATCTCGATTATGTTGGCTATAATCTTCAACATAGAATTCTTTGAGCATCTCCTTTCTAAAATCACTCCAAGGAAGACTATCATATTGAGTGACACGGTTTATGATAGAGCTATCAACAATTCGTTCAAAGAATGATATCAAAAGATCTTCGGGAAAACAAAAAATCATAGCTTGCTCTTCAAACAAATCTAAGTAGCTTGTGATGTTGATGCCATTGAATTTTCCCTTCTCTCTCAACATAGAAGAGACAATTCTTTGCCTTTTTTCTCAATAATAAGGGATTTGAATCGTTCCTCCATCTTATGTGAATAAGCAAGTGATGCACAATGCTCTAGATCTCTCACAAATGCGTTTACTTCACGACGAAGATGTGCACGATACTGTGAGAAATCCAGTGCAACACTCAAGACTGATGATGATGATATGATGACGATGAAAAATATGAAACAAAGGATATGGATCACAACCTCCCAACAAGATCAGAAGCAAATGCCATGAAGCGTTTCACGTTGGGTTCAAATGTGGAGGTGATCGCAATCCGAGTGGATCGGGTCCGGTCGTGGCACACACAGGGTGTATGAAGCTAATGAATGTTGGATGGTTTAAGGACATGAAAGTGAAATTAATGTTGACGATGGAGAAGAGAGAGATGTTGAAATGATTATGGGACTGGGAAAGTAGGAGTGCAAGTTAGATTTATGAACATGAATGATAAGAATGAAAGAGAACCATACACACAAATCAAATTTGGAAGGAACAATGGTCCATTGAAGGAGCTTCTTAAACACTTCCTAATTCTAATCCATATGCATAGTCTTCTTTGGATGATATGTATGCATGATGTGAATAGATGGAATCCTTACACATAAACCAGTTTCGAGAGGAAGAATGGTCCAATATTGGAGCTTCTTATACACTTTTAGAAACTAATCAATATGTATGGGTATGTATGGATTATATGCATGCAAGTGAATTATGATTATAGAGTTTACTCACAAGCTCAAAGAAACATCCTCACTGGTTCAACGCAATACTGCGGAGCCTTCTCACACACAGAAGAAATAGAAGACATGTAAAAATACTTAAGAGACTGAGAGAGGAGACAAGAGACAAGTGACAAGTGACATGAATTAAAAGGATTTGAATTAAGATTCATGTATAAGATCGTCGTGGTACGTCAAGCTAGGCAATCTACTGATCAAAGGTGGTTCCGATCCTCAAACCATGACAGTTCAACCGAATGTCACACTTAAGAAGGTGAGTTCCACTCCAGTGACCCTATGTATGTCTAGGCTCGTAACGTCTAACTAAAGAAGTCTAAGACTCATTAAAATAAGCTCTAACTCACTCACACGCTCCACCGAGGGTGAGTTGAGATAGAGATGCTGATTTCAAGAGCCTATCCTAGATTGGAGTTCTAACTTAAATTTGAAACTAGGTACTATACTCATACTAGCTCACCTTGGATCCTCACTCGCTCAACCAAGGGTGATCGTCTCAAGGAAACCGTAAGCTAGCATGAGCCCTATGGATGCCTAACAATGATGCTCTAGGAGTTTGGAGGGGGGTTTATATAGTTTTTTGAATGAATTTGGGCCCTTGGATCTAGAGAAATCAACTCTCAACTCTAGGATCACTACTTTTGATTACAACCATTTGATTAATCAAATCAATTGCTTGGAATTGTTCTTTCTATCAAATATAGTGTAAAGGAGTGAAATTTAGGTGCCCTCATTCTCCACCATTGGATCTGGGGATGATCTGAGCCGTCGGATCAGTGCTGACATCAATTCGGATAAGATAAGCCACTATTTTTGGAGAAAAGCTGCATTATTGATCTTTGATTGTCAAAAATTATCTTCTTTTATGGAAAAACTCGTGGATCCTCCTTGCTTTAAGCATAAGTGCATCTCCACCCTTGAATATGAGCTCATCTTGATCGTACAACATGGCTCAATCAGCTTTCGCCATGTGGTGGCCCTTCAACCCTTCAATTTGCTTAAACTAGAAAACTGCGGTGATCCTGAAAACTGGACTTTGTGCTCTTTGACCCTCCAAATAGGCTTTGATGAAGATGAAACTTTGTAGGACTATGTTTCCAAAGATCTCCTTCAGGAATATGCAGAAATAACTCCCACCTGAATCTCCCTTGTACAAGTTTGACTACATTTGGAAGCTTGCAAGGTGGCATTAAGGTCTCTAGGAAGCTCTGATGGCCTTGAAAATTTGTACAAATATGTAGCCACATATGATCTTTATAGATGCCAAACCATATGGCTAACATAAATTTCTATACAAGAATTTGTAGGGTCAAACTAGAAAAAATATATTTTTACAAAATGAACATAGCACATCAATGTGCTACAAAATCCATTTTCTGCTGAAATTTGGGCTATAGACTGCCTTTGACAGTCTTTACAAGTATATGGATTTTCATCTAATTTGGTGACAATGTCAGGATACAGGATCTGCTATAACGGAGGCCTAGCATGCCCGCCACCGAGCTCAAGTTCGCGGTACTACTATTCATATGGCGATGACAATCGCAAATCCTCGCTTCCGGCTCCTCTCGTATTTGTGATTGCCTTTAATGCTTTGCTAGTGGCCATGTGCTTTTTTCACTTAATAAAGGGATGTATGTCCTGCTGGACGAGCGCCACGCGAAGTTCTAACCGTCCGGAATCCCCAGCCCTCGAAAACGATGGGAGATTGCGTTCTGTCCATGTCAGTGCACAGAATTTGACTCTGCAGTTGGGCACATCTGGTCTCGAGGAGAAAATGAAGAGGTTACTGCCTGTTTTCAACTATCGCCGTCGCATATCTGATGGAAAGGCACAAGGTCAACTCAGAACGACACTTTCACAGTTGATGTACAGCAACAGCTGTAGCGGCGCTCAGTACATTGCAGGTTTGTATAGTCAGGAGGAATGTGCGGTTTGTCTGAGTCCTTTTCAGGAGCAAGAGGGAGTTAGGATACTTCCTACATGCGGGCACTTGTTTCACCTCTCATGCATTGACATGTGGTTCCAGTCGCACATGAACTGTCCTGTGTGCAGGCAGAACATCACGCTGCCAGCCATCCATAAGTTTCTAAGCAGCCTAGAGTTCTATTGTGCTGAGGATCAACACTCCAGTAATATGTCCGGGGCAAATAGGGAATTTCATGTAATAGGTGTGGTCGATAATCCCGTGGATGCTCACCACACAACAAGAAGTAAAGGTGTTTCTGAAGATGTCCCTTCCCCGAGTGGCCAATCTTACCACCAATCATGCTCTCCTTCAGCACTTGAATATCCTTCCCAGCAGCACCTATCTGCACCATCGTTATGTAATGTTAGGAGCACAAATCTTACGAAGCCCTTTGGCATCGATGGGTGTCAGGTCCTTGATGCTCGCGGCATTCCACAGCTCACCTTTGACCATAATAGAGCGTGTATAACAGGTGCATCGCAACGATATTTCCGTTGCCACAGCCTGCCCTCTCAGAACGTGCATCGGGCGGCATCACCGAGATCTCCAGATGGAACTCACAAAAATCCGAAATCCTCAAAACCTCCAATGTACCATAACATAGTCCAACGCTCTCCATGCGAGAGGCTTCATCCCAATTGTGCTTCCCCTAGATCAGACCAAATCACTTCCCCACTTCCATGCGCAAATCACGTTCCCACCTCCTTGCGTAAATCACTTTCTACAGGATCCTTCATCGCTTAACGTCACGATTATCGTATATTTCCTCGATTGGGACAATCAGTAGTACATGGAGTATTAATCTACAATATGAAATTATCTTTCTCTAGAATGGTGCGCCTCATTTCCTTGTACAGTGAAGGCGACAAGCTTTTATGCACCAACGATAAGTCCGGAGAATTGAATCACGCAGGAACAATACATTCCACATCTTAGCCTCGATTCTTGATCATTTCCATATCATAGAGGTCAGATATTGTCCAACTCAAGCACCTATTGTATATTTTATCTCTTTTTTTTTTTTTTTTAAATGGAGGTTCTGCCGAGGCCTACTCCCCCGGACTTTAACTTTGAAATTGCAACTGTACAAGGAAGGGCATAGTACCCAATGGGACCCCCTTTATCCCACAAGAACAGGGGTTCACAAGACCTTAAAAGAACCCTGTGCTGAACCCCTTAAATTCGCTTCCTCCGACGAGAAGGTACATGTCCAATTGGAATGATTACTATGTAACATGTATGTATAGATATTGCATAATGGGTCCATCGTAGCTTGATGCCCGACTGTTAGATCTATAGATAAGTTAAAAGTTTGATTGTATTCGTTTGGATAAGTAGGTTTGAATTATGCTTCTGAAGCAGCAATTGACATGAGTAACGTTATATGCTTAGCCTTCTCTCTTCAAAGATATTAAAATGGGTGATGGTGCGTCGGCGAAATATATCCAGACAGAGTCTGTCAAAGGCGATAAAGAAATAGACGCGTTAGAACCAAATTTATTATGTTATAGTGCTGAAGAACACATAACAATATTTTTTCTTATACTCTTGGGTATAGTTATAATTCGAACAGATTTTATCATGTTTGACTCCGTAATAGCTGCCTTGAGCATTGTATTTGTAGTACCAAGTATGCACACAGAAATATATCGTCGAATCTAGATACATTCTGAATGACATTGTGAATGAGAGAGAGAGAAAGAAAGAGAGAGAGAGAGACTCTAACGTACAGTCCTAGATTTGTAGCATTTATTTGTAAGGATAATTGTTATTACGATCTGATAATTGTAAAAATAATTGTTTTTACGATTTGATTCACATAAGATAATTGTTATATGAAAGATAATTGTTGTTACGATTTGATTCACAATAGAACGCCTCATCGCCCATTCGAATCTTAGCTTTCAGCGACGTGTCAGTTTGGAGCTCAGAAATCCACGCCCTTGAGGAACTGATGTATATGACGTCCTTGCAACAACCGTTTCCTAAAACCCTTGGATCCTCTAGTTTTAAGATAGGGAGAAATTTTGCTTCCTGTATGAGTAACATGCAGAATCATTATACGAGTGTTGCATGAGAGCCTTTTCACAAAGTAATGTACTCAATGTCGAATTTATTATTGAGATGTAGATATGATTATAGTTATTTAACATATGTGCATGAATAATCATTCTGATAGAAAAGTTCATATAAAATAGAATAATCTGCATAACCTTTTTCATTAATTCTGCTATTAATTCTGCTGACAGTGGCGCTGCATAATGTACAGAAAATAACTAAGTGCTGATTAACAACGTACACTAAATCCATATCCGGTGGAAGAAGGTAATGAATACTAGTGAGCCAGAGTTTAGCCAAAGTTACTATGCTATCCTGTTGAATAACGTTTTATATGAAAGGATTTTGCCTTGCTCGACTGTAAAATCCCTTGCTTGATCATTGGTTATCTACTTAAAAGTACGCGTGCTAGAATTCATTATCGAATTCAAAGCCATATTACAAAGAAGAGTCTTACATTGTGTATTGTGATTGTAAGCTTTTTGACCAAAAAAAAAATGCACTTGGTGAAAATATATGAGGCGTTTTTTGGTTGTTATTTTCTTATGAAAAAAATGCATATAGAAAAAAAGCAAAAACCAAAACAAACTTTTGAAAAGACCTCAATGTTCACTATAAGATTAAAAAAGGAGGTGTAGCCATGCCTCAAATGAAAAAAAAGAAAAAAAAAAAAACTGAGTTCCATTCCTTGTGCGACACCCTGAACTCATGGCATCCAATAAGTGACATCTTTATAAAAAATGAAAACGCCATCCTGACATAAGTGATGAAGACTCTCGCCTATGCAATGGTGCTTAAATAGCATCGCATGTTAGGGACTCTTCTTGTGATGGTGGCAAAGTACGTGCAATGTTAGAGCATCACCTATATGAAACTCTAGCAATACAAGAAAAGAAAAAGGAATTTTATCAGAACATTTGTGTTGCGATTCCATGAGAGAGAGAGGGACAAGGACATGTGAAAAAATGAAGGAGAACCTAGAGAGAGAGAGAGTAGTTGATGAACATGTCGGTACACTCACATGCATACATACACACAAAAGCATACACATGCATATGCATACATACATATGCACATGCATAGACACACATACACGTGCACACATATGAATACACATGCATCGACACATACACATATATATATACACACAGGTATACAATCATATATGCACATATAAACACACATGCTTACACACACATACACAAACACACATTTACATACACACATGTATATACATACACACACATAGAAGCACACACATACATTCTTATTCATACATACACACACATGCATGGACATGCATATGCATATGTACATACACACATGCATACACACGAATATACATTCAAACATATGCATACACACACATACATAAACACACATACACATATACACACATACATATGCTCACATACACACATATGCATACACATGCATACACACACATACACATATACACACATATAGGTGCTCACACATACACACAGAAATACATACACACACATAGACACACACACATGCACATGAAACGTACACTCACGTGCATACATACACACACAAACATACAAATGCATATACATGCATACATACACACATATGCATACACACACATACGCATACACATATATACACACACACATAGACTCACATACACACATATACATACACACACACAAATATATATATATATATATATATATATATATATATATATATATATATATATATATATATATATATATATATATATATATATATATATATGTGTGTGTGTGTGTGTGTGTGTGTGTGTGTGTTTGTGTATGTGTGTGTGTACATAATACACACATACACATATACACACATATACATACAAACACATACAAACACACACATACACATATACACATGCACAAATACATTCACATGCATACACACAGACACACATGCATACACACACATATACATACACACACATGCATAAACACACAAACCTACACATGTGCACACACATACACTAACATACACATATAAATACACATGCATACACACATATACACATACACACACATATACATACACAACGAACATGCACATACCCATACACAAACATACACATAGAGACACACATATACACACAAATACACTCACACACATACATGCAAAGATATGCATATGCATACATACATATGCACATTGATACTTACACATATACATACACACACATTTACAAACACACATACACATACACATATACATATACACACATGCACTCATATACACAATTATACATACACATGCACACACACACATACATACACACACACATACACACATACACATACACACACATATAATTACACACATATGATTACACACACATTCATACACGTATACACATGTGCACATACTTATATGCATACATACAAATACATGCTTAAACTGTTTTCTAACATATCATTGTTGAGATCATATCATATCAATGATCATGCACCAAAAATTGGATCTAGATGCTTTGTTTGATCTTGAATGGCAATGGTTTGTGAGAAATTATTGACCTTTTGGTTTCTTTAGCTCGAATACCTGCACAACTTTTGTGCTTAAGGCACTCATTCTCACCTTTATGTGTAAGCAGTTCAACAATTTTGTTGTTCCATCAAAGAAATCGTTAACTCCGAAACATTTCTATCCGTGGTCTTCCTAAGTTTAGAGTAGATGATTTGTATTACGAAAAGATCTACTGAGAAAATGCATACTCAATTGTTAGATGAAGGTTCACATCTCTCCACTCTCGCAATATAATTATACATTTATTCAGGTTCAACTGAATGCTTTTAACAAGAAATTTAATATAGTGGAAAGTCCTTATGTTGATTGTGTGCATTTTCTTAATTCTCTTTGACCTCACTCATTTATTTCATTTACTAGCTAAAGTATGAAATTTAATTGTTGAGTGACAAATGTAGGAGTAATTTCCAATTGATAATAATGTTTATTTTTTTGTTTTGTGTTCTAAAATGGAAAAACATATTAGATCTAGTGCAACACACATGGAGGTGCTTAATGAGTAATAGTGATTTGGCTAAGCAGCATAGCTAGAGGATTGGAAATCATTCTTTAGAATGAACTACAGGTGTTGTTGATCTAACTTTGATGTTCTACTATGCAATCTCCAATAGGTCAATTACATTAATTACTGTTTACCTCTACATATAACTTGATGTGTTGAATAATCTACTTCCTTTGATTTCATATTGATGCAAAAAAAATTGATATAAATAATCTCTTATTCGAAAATTGAGTTTGATGAAGAATAAAAAACTTGATTCTTGTGTCAATTAAAGTTGTATATGAGACCATTGTTTGTGAAAGGAAGTGCTTAATCAAAACAATACGCATTGGATCTTTCTCACTTCCATGATTGCATTACATCATGAGTTGTATTGGTTGAACATGAACATTTGTCTTGGAACATCTATTAGTCATTAAAATTTGAAATTTGATAACTTGATTTACTTGTATTGTACTTGCTGATTGGAAGAATGCACTTGCTGAAACAATACTACATTGCATGCAAGCATCGAACATGCTCAAATGCAAGGATGGCAGAAGATAATTGAATAACTAATGCTAATTTGAATTTGGCGCTAATCTATAAATGGAGCAACCTACTAGTGATGATGAGAGCTAGAATATATGGATAGATATTAGACGAGTAACTTGAAAGTTGTTGCTGAGGTCTAGCACTTCATCTCTTTCATAAACACAGTCGAGGATCAATCATGTGGAGCATTGAGCAAGTTTGGGGGTGCACAATTCATGGACGAAATATATCAAGGATGCTTTGGAAAGAGATCATGTTGGAAATTCTCAAAAACATGTAGTGCTAGGGTATCAAATATTCTAAGTTTTGGTGAAGGTATTCGAGTTTCTCTCAGGGTCTGAAGGGTTCATTCCCGATATTATGATGTTGCATCTAGATACACCACGGGATGATGACAAAGATAAGTGTTTAATCTTGCTAATAGTCATGTGCATGTCTTAACAAGTCATGGTAGATTTTGATTTATGATCCATGCATGTGAAACTTTAAATTGTTTTCGAATATATCATTGCTGATGTAATCTCATATCAATGCTCATGTTCCCAAATTCGATTTAGATTCTCTGTTTGATTTTGAACGGCAATAGTTTGAGCGAAACTATTTGACCTTTTGATTTCTTTACTTTGAATATTTGCACATGTTTTGGGCTTACGGAGCTCATTCTAATCTTTATGTGTAAGCAGTTCAACGGTTTTGTTCTTTCATCAAAGAAATCGTTAATTCCGGAACTTTTCTTGTCATGGTCTTCCTCAGTTTACAGTAAATGATTTGTATAACAAAGTGATCTATTGAGAAAACGCGTCCTCAAATTGTTAGATGAAGGTTCAAATCTCTTCACTCTGGTGATATAAATATACATTGAATGACGTTGGACTTTATTCTTTTTTTAGCAAGAAATTTAATGTAGTGGAACGTCACTATGTTGACTCCGTGTATTTTTCATTCTCTTTAACGTCACTCATTTGTTTCATTTACTAGATGAAGTATGAAAATTTAATTGCTGAGTGAAAAATGTGGCACTCAATTCCGATCGGAAATAATGCTTATGTTTTATTTTGTGTTATCAAATGAGAAAACTTATCAGATCTAGTGTAACACGTTTGGAGGTAGTCAAGGAGTAATGGTGATTCGGCCAAGGAATGCAGCAGCAGAGGATGGGTGGTGTTGTGCAATCCCCATTAGGTCACTTACATTAATTGACGCCACCTCTGCATATAGCTTGATGTGTTGAATAATCTACTTCCTTTGATTTTATATTGATGCAAAACAATTTGATACGAATCATCTCCTATTCGGAAGTTGAGTTCGATGACGAATGAAAAACTTGATTCTTGTGTCTGTTTGAATATGAATGATTCAATTACGTCACAACTTGGAGTGTTTGAATAGGAACGTTCGATTTGGAACATTCATAGGTCATTAACAAACGAAATATGATAAAATGATTGACTTGAATTGTACAAGCTAATTGGGAGAATACACTTTTGTTTTTTTGCAAAATGGAAGTTCGGCAATAGCGTGCTCTCCAAGACTTTAATTAATACAGATAACAATTGTACAAGTGAATGGGCTTAGTACTCATGGGATCTGTGAATCCCACAAAGTAGGGGAAGATCAGACAACTTTAGAGAGCTCTACAAAGAAGGTATACCACCCTCTTGTCCCCATCACGTGGGGCTCGCTTTCTTTTAGCTTAATTAGCTTTTGGATTAGATGTTTACAAAAGATTTCATGATCCACATGATCAGGTTGAGAGAAATGAGAGAAAGACTCGACGCTAACTCAGAAAGATAACTCTCTACACATCTATCTCATGGACACTTGGCTTCTAATGACTCTCTCTCCTATTTCCTTACATTATTGACTTATATACATATGTTTCTAGACTCATCCCGCGTATATTACATTACTCTCTATCATTCTGATGATCATCTATACTCATAGTACAAGAATTTTCATCTGTAATGTACATATGTATACAAGCTACATTTTTGAGATCTCTTCACTTTTTTCAATGAGTTCTTTGGCTTCATTTTGTTTTCTAACTTGCTTCAAGTTCTTCATAATCACCAATTAGGGACTGCTTTGCTCCAACAGCTCCCCCTCAATCACTAATTGTGATTATATCATTCTTCTTTATTCCTACCATCTCTTTGAACTTCTGTAGCTTAGGTCCATCTAAGCTTTTTGTCAACATATCTGCTACTTGCTCTTTTGTTGATGTATACAAAACTTCAATCTCTTTGTCATGCACCTTTTCTCTCAAGAAATGATACTGAATCTCTATGTGTTTAGTCCTGGCATGAAAAATAGGATTAGCTCCCAAATATAATGAACTCATGTTGTCTCCAAAAATAATTGGAGTACTCTAATCAGTTCCAAAACTCGTTAATAAATTCTTCATCCATATCACTTCTTCTGCAGCCTCTACCATTCCTTTATACTCAGCTTCTGTGGTTGACAAAGCAACTATATGTTGCTTCTTTGAGCACCAAGAAACTAACTTATCTCCAATATAATAGAGATAACCATGAGTAGACCTTCTATTATTTGAACCTGCCCAATTTGCATCACTAAACACTTTGATTCTTGTGTCAGAAGTAAAATCATAATACAAACCTTCACTTAAGGTTCCCTTGATTTATCTAAGTACCCTTTGAGCTGCAATCCAATGAGTTTTCTTTGGACAGTGCATAAATTGTGATAAAACACCTACATATGATAGGTCTGGTCTTGTCAAGGTAGCATAGATCAAACTACCTACCAAACTCTGATATTGCTTCATGTCATTAAATTCTTCTCCTCCATATCTACTCAACTTATGATTTATCTCCAATGGTGTGGTTGAAGACTTGCAATCTTCCATGTTGAACTTGACCAAAATATTCTTCAAGTACCTCTCTTGTGTAACATATACTCCATGTTGAGTATACATAATCTGCATTCCTAAGAAATAAGACAACTTTCCCAAATCACTTATCTTAAACTCCTTCTCTATTTGCTTCTTAAGCTCCTTGATTCCTTGAGCATCTGTACCTATGACAATAATATCATCAACATAAATACACATATATATGAACCCATCTTCACTTGCCTTCACTAGCAAGCTACTATCCGCTTTTGAAGCTTGATATCCACATTCACTCAAGAACTTAACAAGCATGTAATTCCATGCCCTTGGAGCCTGCTTCAAACCATACAAAGCTCTCTTAAGCTTACATACATACATAATCTGGTCCAATTGAATCCATGAAACCCTCTGGTTGCTCCATGTACACCTCATCTGCAATATATCCATTCAAAAATGCATTCTTCACATCTAATTGTGACAACTTCCATCCTTTACAAGTAGCAATAGCAATTAAGGTTCTAATTGTAGACTTCTTAGCAACTGGACTAAAGGTTTCATTACAATCTACCCCATAAGTTTGGGCATAACCTTTAACCACAAGTCTAGCTTTGTATCTTGACAACTCACCATTTGCAAACCTCTTTGTCCTATACACCCACTTACATCCAATTACCTTGTCATTCTTTGGTCTTGGCACCCATTCCCATGTCTCATTCTCAAGTAGAGTATCATAGTCTTCTTGCATTGCCTTCTTCCAATTTTGTTTACGTTTAGCTTCTTCATATGTGGTTGGATCTTCTTTTGTCTTCATAATGAAAGCATAATATTTTTTTGTTAAGAAAGATGTAGTTGATGTTCATCCTGAATCGATTCCCATTCTTCGGCGTCTAGCCATACAGGCTTTGGTAAGCCTGCTTTGAAAGCATCGTGAGATTCCGATCGTCGATGCGACATGACCTCGCGTGCTGTATGTTGTATCCAATCGGAACTCACAACAAGATTGCCAGGTGCTTGCCGATACTCTTCATATATGCATTGTGTGATATGATTTTTAGAGTCTCTATCCTGTTCGGCCCATTTTAGCATTATTGAATGATCGAATTCGATAGAGCAGAGTTGTCGTATACGTTGTCGCATTCACTTCCCCGCCGCATCCATAACTAGAGCTCCATTACGGATATGATATATCTTCAATTCATCATGATCATGTGCACGCCAAGGTGTACGTGGAGATCCCATCAGATGCAATATGAAGATCTCATCTCATCCAATGTATCTATATGCATGCTTAAGCTTGTATACATATGCATTCATGTATGCATATCCATTCATGTATGCATATGCTTGCTTGTATGCATATGCATGCTTGTATGCATATGCATGCTTAAGCTTGTATCCATATGCATTCATGTATACATATGCATATGCATATGCATACATGTATACATATACATATACATATGCATATGCTTGTTTGTATACATACATGTACATATACATGTATGTATATGCATACATGTATGCATATGCATATGCATACATGTATACATATACATATACATATGCATATGCTTGCTTGTATGCATATGCATGCTTGTATATACATATACATATGCATATGCTTGCTTGTATGCATATGCTTGCTTATATACATACATGTACATATACATGTATGTATATGCTTGCCTGCTTGCTTACATATGCATATGCATGCTTAAGCATGTATGCATATGTAAGCATATGCTTGCTTGCTTACATATGCATATGCATGCTTAAGCATGTAAGCATATGCATATGCATGCTTAAGCATGTATGCATATGCATATGCATGCTTAAGTATGTATGGATATGCATTCATGTATGTATGCATATGCATGCATTCATGTATGTATGCATATGCATGCATTCATGTATGTATGCATATGCATGCATGTATGCATATGCATGCATGTATGCATATGCATGCATGCATGTATACATATGCATATGTATGTATCATGTATGCATATGCATTCATGTATGTATGCATATGCATGCATGTATGCATATGCATGCATGCATGTATGCATATTCATGCATATGCATATGCATGCATGCATGCATGTATGCATATGCATGCATGTGTAAATATGCATTCATGTATGTATGCATATGCACGCATGTATACATATGCATTCATGTATGTATGTATGTATTTATGTATGTATGTATGTATGTATGTATGTATGTATGTATGTATGTATGTGTGCATGTATGTATGTATGCATATGCATGCATGCATGTATGCATATGCATGTATGCATATGCATGTATGCATATGCATGTATGCATGTATGTATGCATGCATATGCATGCATGCATGTATGCATATGCATATCCCTCATGCATGCATGCATGCATGCATGCATATGCATGCATGTATGCATATGCATTCATGTATACATATGCATGCATGTATGCATATGCATTCATGTATGCATATGCATATCCCTCATGCATGCATGCATGCATGCATATGCATGCATGTATACATATGCATGCATGTATGCATATGCATGCATGCATGTATGCATATGCATGCATGCATGCATGTATGCATATGCATGCATGCATGCATGCATGCATATGCATGTATCCATATGCATGCATGTATGCATATGCATGCATGCATGTATGCATATGCATGCATGCATGCATGCATGCATGCATATGCATATCCCTCATGCATGCATGCATGCATGTATGCATATGCATGTATCCATATGCATGCATGCATGTATGCATATGCATGCATGCATATGCATGCATCTATGCATATGCATGCATGCATATGCATGTATCCCTCTCTCTCTCTCGCTCTCTCTCTCTCTCTCTCAAACAAAAATAAAGAGGGAAGATATTAGAAAACAAAAAAATAAAGAAAGATAAAAGAGTGATATATGTTTTACTTACATTTATGTAATTTTTGAATCAAAGTTGTCAAAATCCACTTGAAATTCTCCTTCGTTGAATTTCTTAAGATTTGATCTCAAAAATCTCTTGCAAAAGTAAAGAGAGAAGATATTAGAAAAGCAAAAACATAAAGAAAAAAAACAGAGTGATACAATATGTGTGATCTACTTACCAAAGCGTCAGATCTATAAAAATAGAGGAGTGTTTAGAGAGAGAGAGAGGGAAGGAGAGGGCAAGAGAGAGAGAGAGAGATAGAATTGTTTGACACGATCATCAAAATCCACTTGAAGTTCTTCTTCGTCGAATTTCCAAAGATTTTATCCCAAAATCTCTTGCAAAACCAAACAAAGAACATATTAGTAAAGGAAAAACATAGAAAAAGAAAAAGGACAGAGAGAGAGAGGGAGAGAGAAAGAGAGAGGGAGAGAGAAAGAGGGAGAGAGATGGAGAGAGAGTGAGAGAAAGAGAGAGGGAGAGAGAGAGAGAGAGTGAGAGAGAGGGAGAGAGAGAGAGGGGGAGAGAGAGAGAGAGAGAGAGGGAAGGGAGGGAGAGAGGGAGAGAGAGAGAGAGAGAGAGAGGGAAGGGAGGGAGAGAGCGAGAGAGAGAGAGGATGACAAACAGAGTTCTGCTGTTGGTGCGCGCGAACCCGAAAGCAGAAGTTCTACATTCAAAACGAGCAGAATGACGAATTTCGGGTTCGGGCTCAGTTAAAAAGAGAGCGTCGGTATAAGCATCGGTATATGCATCGGTATTTCCAGAAAACTACGGACTCATATACCGACGCTTATACTGACGCATATACCGATGCCGTGATTCCGAGGCAACATAGCTGTGATTCTGAGGCATTGCAGCTTTCCCAAATTTGCCGAGGGGTATACCGATGCCGACAATTGCTCGTCGGTACACTGACCATGGGTATTCCCTCGATATGTTGTAGTGAGGGAAGTGAATAGAATAAGTTTTTATGAATATAAAGTCTTGTAGAGCATGCACGAAAGGAGAAATGAGTGCCTTAGCATGTGTATAAACCTCATGGAAGAATTAAGCTACTTACTTTAAGTTCTTGAATGGATCCAAGGCTTGCTCAAAAGAGTTGCTTGGTCAAAATGTTTGAGAAAAGCAAGTGTTTAATGACTCCTGGGTGGCAAGGTGCCTATATGCATGTTGGTTGTACCATTTATCTACAATTCCATCCAAGGTAGAGGGGAACATTACTAGCATGGCATCCTTTCGATGTTGCAGCTTTCATCCACAATATAAGGAGATGAACCTCCCTACCTGATTATTTGCATCTTCTTGGAATAAACCTTTAAAAGTAGGGAGCCTAATATTTATCTTGGATAATAAATTAGAGAGGTCCTCCATCGATGTATGATTTTCTTCTAAGGAACTCCTTGTAGGAATATACTTAGCTTGTTGGATATTTTATTGGTTGCATTGATCTACTTGATGGCCACCTGTACAATATTGAGTTTGACGGGAGAAAAATATTTTCTTCTGAAAAACTTTCGTAGATCACACTTTGAACGATAGTTTTTCATCGCAAAATTTGTGAATCATTGATGTGGTATGCCGTTTGAAGTCGTCAATTATGTGAAAGCATAAAGTTCATCGTAACATAAAAAATGAAGTGTAGCTTCAGCGTTGCTCAAATTGTGTTACATAGTCGAGGAGGAAAAGCTTACTTAAGTGATTAAAAAAAATGCACCACCGAAGAAATAATAAAATTCCTTCAGAAGTGCTTAAAATACAAAAAGAAAGGGTTTCTTAAGAGATGATTAGGAGGGTAAAGAAGACCGTGATTGTTCAGTCGATTAGTCAATAGTTGTTTGTTATATTTACACAGAAAACCTATGGCAATTCTATGATGATCATGCTCTTTGTCCCTCTTAAATCTCTCCATTCCTCTTTTCTCTCTCTATTTTTTCGTAAGCTTGTTTTTTTCTCTATCTTTCCATTCATTATTTCTCTGTAAAATTTCAAGTCTTTTTACATACTAGTGGCTCCGTCACAATTTTAGCCTACCACAAAGGCAATCCGAAAGTAAAACACAATTTAACATCAATTGAATGATACAACCTACAAATAAATATTTATTGAAAACTACGGTAATCGAATTGTTTTTGTTTAATTTTTTCAGATACGCACGCGCAGATACACATTGTGACACATATGTTAATATTTAAATCTTTATTATATATATATATATATATATATATATATATATATATATATATATATATATATATATATATATATATATATATATATATATATATATATATATATATAACTCATATATTTTAAGCTATGTATGTGCTCAAATGTACTCATTTATAGGTACATTAGATATATTCGTTTGTTTTTAATCAACCAATTTATTTATTTATTCATCTTTCTATATTTGTATATATGGATTTCTAAATGTACGTATGTATGTATTAATGTATTTGTGTATGTAGCTTCGTATGTATCTGTGTATGTAATCACGCATGCATGTGTCTATGGATGTATATGTGTATCTATGTATGTTTCTATGTATGCATGTGTGTATGTCTAAATGTTTGTTTATATCTATGTGAGTATGTATTATTAAATATGTGCAGGCTTCAATTGTAAAGCTTGGTCCTAGGAATCGCACTTCATTACCTAATTTACATATATGTATATTCAATTTAAAAGAGATACGTTGTATATAAGCATGAGAAACAACCCCTTAGCCATTTAAATAACGATCATAGTTTATAAATAAGATTTAGTAACATAAAGAGAAGCTTAAATCTTACATGAGTCTATCAATGCTTATCTAAATTCTTTTGCTCACATTTTCAAGAGAAAATCAATGAGAACTAACTACCTAGCTCATACGCAAGCAATTGGAGCAGACTGAGGTTCTACTTAAGGAGCATATACTCATGTATAATTCAGAAAATCTTTCTCACTACCTATGCTACCATCTCAGGTTGTACAATAGCGACTACTACAATTTGTTTTCAAGGGACGGGAAGCTGCTACTTCTTTGAGCTCCTCTTCTCATAGGAATATTCATTACAGTCATGTTCATTGTAACATTGGTATTAAACTTCACGTTGTGTGGTTGAAGTATTATCTATCATCGTGCACTCCATTGATCCATAGTGGTAAACTGTATTTGTGTCTCATAGTTCACATTAACTCTTCACTATCTCTCTCTCTCATTCTCTCACATCTCTCACTCTCTCTCTCTCTTGCATCTTGGTGAGGGATGCACTCTATCAACCTCTCTCTCTGTTCCTTATTATTTTTGGGGTTTCCTAATTTTGAAATCATTTTGTTTTGCAAGAGCTTTTTGCTGGAGCTTTTTTTCCTCGACAAGAGGTGCATGCAAGATGGGTTTTCTAGACTCACATCGATGTGAGTGATCTTTGTCCATGCATATATTGTTTTTTTCTTTATTAGAGAGAATATATATATATATATATATATATATATATATATATATATATATATATATATATATATATATATATATATATATAACATTGATGCAAAAATGAAAACAAAAACGCTTACAAAAAACATTAGTTGATAGATAGAGGGATAGAAAGAGAGAGATAGAAATGAAATCAAATGTTGGTTAACGTTTGAGTGAGAGAAAGAGATATTGGAATAGAGAGACATATATTGAAAGAGAGAGGGATATATTTAAAACATAACAATGATGCAAAAAAGAAAAAAAAAACATACAAAAGACTTTAATTGATACATAGAGAGAGAGAGAGATAACTAAAATCAAACATTGGTCTATGTACAAAAAGATAGAGAGAGAGACAGGGGGAGAAAGAAATCAACATATAATGAGATTTTGGTTGGAATTTGAGAGAGAGAGAGAGAGAGAGAGAGAAGAAAGAGAGAGGGACAAAAAAATGAAATGTAATGAAATTTTGGTTAGCATTTGGGAGCGAGGGAGAGAGAGAGAGACAGAGAGAGAGAGAGAGCATAGAGCAAGAGAGGAAAAGAGAAACAGAGAGACAAAGATATAGACAGAGAGCATGAAGACAAGAAGAAGTGAGGGATAGAAAGAGAGATGCAAGGGGGAGAGAGAGAGAGAGAGAGAGAGAGAGAGAGAGAGAGAGAGAGAGAGAGAGAGCATAGAGAAAGATAGGGGAGAGAGAGAGAGAGAGAGAGAGAGAGAAAGAAAGACAAAGAGAGAGATAAAGAGAGAGAGAGAGAGAAAGATAGGTGGAGAGAAAGAGAGAGACAGAGAGGGGGGGGGGATATGTCCCAACACCTTTGCATGATATCAAATGGCATCTTTGGATCTGGAGGAGAGAATGGCATGTCCTTACACTCACTACGAGTATAAGATACTTCTAAATGTTGGATTTGTGCTACACACTTTGGAGAATATTAACCCTTTGCTTTGGATCGACTACAAAATTTACACTTCTAGTTGCATGGTTCGGCTCATGAGTAGATCAACACAAATGGCATTTCACACTCTTCCTCTCATGGGCAAAAGAGAAAAAAATGGGATGCAGAAGGACAAGCTACTGGGAGCATGACAAAGAATGAACACATTGAAAAAATGCTCGAGGCATTTCATGACATGGACAAAGACTAGGATGGTGGAGATGATGGCCTGGGTTCCATGGATATGACAAGATTTCAATTGTCAAAAGCTGACAGAGAACATCAAAACATCCAAAAGCTAGCTCATTTAGGACTCTAGAATGTTGCAAAGATATCTCTTCTATGTGTATCGCTTATGATGATCAATATTCAATTCATCTATGGATGGACGGATGGTAGTGTCTCTACATTTTTGAGATAGACTGGAATTGAAACTTTCATTGTTGCATCAAAATATGTTTATTTCATAATATCATTGTAATTGCTTATCCCTTGCAAGCTTTTGAAATATTAGGTTTTTATGGTAGTCATATGCCTCCAACACGTGGGGCGCAAAGAATATTGTACATTCCATGGGTATGAACTAGACAAGGAATCATTCTTGTTTGGATGATTGCATTCTTTTTCACAATGAGTATGTGCACCTCCACATATGTCCAAAGTGTGGAGCAAAAAGATTAAGGGAAGATCTGATGGTAAAAGCAGTCCCCACAAATGCTCTTCACCACTTTCCTATCATTCGAATAATCAAGACCATCTTTATATGTAAATCTATAGTGTACTTAATGTCATGACATGCAAAGAGAAAATCTAGAGATGGTGTTATGTGAATGATTGTTGATTTTTGTTGCTTGTAAATGCATAGATAGGAAGTGGCCTTTGTTTTCTAGGGAGGTTTAAAATATAATTCTAGGCCTCGGTATCGATGACATAAATCGATTTGTCTTACAC
Source organism: Ceratopteris richardii (assembly GCA_020310875.1). Lineage (NCBI taxonomy): Eukaryota > Viridiplantae > Streptophyta > Polypodiopsida > Polypodiales > Pteridaceae > Ceratopteris > Ceratopteris richardii. The sequence goes on from CM035412.1 coordinate 157,812,216, forward strand.
AACTCCTCATTGAGCACTAGGCTTGTATGTTTCGTAAACTATAACATTCCACCATAGTTGTCCACAAAAAGTTCCATTGGTTGTTAACCCTCATTGTGCCAGTTAAGTATAGGGTTCAAAACATAGATGTATACCATGCATTACTTGTGGACAAGCTACACACTTTATGGGATGAGTTTGGTGTGCACAACATGTCTCAACCTTTAACAATACAAGGTGTGCAAGTGTAAGTCATACTTATGTGTGTGATGCATGACTCACCCAGTCATGGTGAATGCTCATGTAATATCAATTCTTCTTTTAAAACTAGTTATGCTCATTGACTTATAGACATGTCTTATGTGAAAGGCAAGTTATCTGACAAGCACAATGAAAAATGAAATCAAGTGATTGGAAGGAGTTTTGGGATACAGGAACACCACTTGTTAGCATGAAATGGTTGAGGATCTTTCACGATATTCCTTATTGGAGTGAGTTATTGATTAACCACTTGGTGGACCTAATGCATATTTTCAAGAACTTGGGAGAGATTCTCTCAAATACATTGATTCGAAAGAAGAAAGAAAAGGGCAAAGGGATGACTTGGAAGGTTGAGGTAGTATGCAGGAGTTGTGGACAATCACAAAGCAAGAGAGAACAATGTCCTTACTAAGAGTTACTTGGCTAGTCTACAGGATAGAAGAAGGAGAGTTGAAGAAGTGATTTCAGAGTTTCGGACATGTATTTGGTGCATGAGGTGTGTAAAGGCTCCCTTCATGTGGGATGAGAATCTTGAAGGGCTGAACTTTCAAGATTGGCATAAATATTTGCAATTTGTGCTCTTTATAGTTTTGAAAGATTGTCTTTTAGAGGACATGCAAATAACCATTAATAAAATGAGTTCCTTGGTACGATGGATCTCATCTAAAGCAATAAGGAGAGATAACATAGATAATAGTGCCAAAATAGAATGCTATACAGTTTTTTTTAGTATGGTTGAAAATTACTTTCATAGATGCAATCTCACAAATCAGCTTTATTTATTAGTTCATGTGCTTGAAGAAGTTATAGTAGTAGGATTTGTCCACAGTCGTAGAGCAATTCATGAAGACACTAAAAGGGTATGAGCTTGCTAAGGAGGCAAATGGATAGGAAAGAGCCTTGTTTTAAAAGAATCTCTCCACTAACTCTTTGCCTCTTCTAGAAAGTCTTCAAACTCTTCCAGCCTTTCCAACAAGTAGATGGCTAGATCGCACCATTTCACAAGCAAAGAGAGTAGATGAGGATATCACTGAAGAAGTGGAGAAACATTCAAAGGGGTGTGATTGGGAGGTAACACTCTCAAACATTGCAAATTACTAATGTGTTAATCTTATGAACTATATTGATCATCCTAATGCAATCAACTAAATGAAGACTTAGTCCAATGATTTTTTAAATGTTTTATAATTGTTTTTGTACATTACTATTTTTCTATATTATTGTTATTGGTTGTATGCTAGTTATTTGAATTATGTAGTGCAAAGCATGATGGGAGACAATTCCACATTGATTCTAGAATCTATGAGAGAGGAGCACTTTCTTATAGTTCATATCTTACGTATCTACCACTTATCAAGCTGTCACGTCATAGTATTGGGTCCGTCCTTGGACTACTCCCTTCGATGGAACTTCCTTTGGTGGGACTACTCGTACCGACAACACTCCTTTTGGCATCACTACTCCCACTACAAACACTCCCTTTGATGGGACTAATCCTAGCAATGACACTCCCTTTAGTGGTGCTCTTTGCTTTATGAGTCCACCACAACCATCTTCTCAGCTTTCCCCTACTGGCTCTAGCACTGGACTTGTATGACAATGTTTGACACCATTGCACGATATAGGCATTGAATAATCTTATTTGTTTGGGTGATGGTCAAGTTCACATTCTAGAGGAGGAGGTTCTTGAGAGGAAGGGTGGGTGGTCTTATTCGTATGGGTCAGCTTCAAGTTCGACACGTGGTAGTGGGTCTAGAGGAGGATGCAATTTTGTGGACGTAGTGCGATAGACACAATGTTACCCGCAACTCCTAGACTGAGTTCCTTAGATGGATGTATGCCACATAGTAGAAAACATATAGCTTAGGATGCTCATGAACATGAAGAATGCAAGTTGTAACATATATGAGATAGATGACCAATGATGGATGCGAGAAAGGCCATGCATTGAAAGATAGGAGAGTTATGTTGAGTATAGTTTGGACAATGTGTCACAGTAAAGTGGAGTGCACAATATAAGGATCACAAGAATAACATCACAAAGGTGATCTATCACAACTATCATCTAGAACATGGGCACCCTCTGATCAACTTAGAGTGGATTTAGCACATGATACCTCAGATGATGTCCCATCAATGATCAAAGCCTCGCAACAACTTTAGAGGAGGCTTATCAAAGCCTGTATTGCTAGATATTAAGGAGCACGTGATGATTCGTGATCACAAGTGGCAAAGTCCTAATTGATATCATCAGTGGTGAGATGCAATAAACAGAGTTCTAGAGGTGATTGGAGCATCCCATTCGGGTAGTGATGCTTATGACAGGATGCATGACAAGTTTGTAAATACCATTTTGCAAAATAAATTGGCTTATGCTAAGCATGTCAAGTTTGTTAATCTCAGGTTTTACATATTGATTGTAGAAGTTGGTAGTGGGTCATCCTCTGGCACGAGCAAAGGAGACTTTTCGATATCCTCAGAGCCTGGTTCCATTGTTGCAAGACTTGGAGGTATGTAGTATGGTCATTTCATAGGATAGTTTATCGTGACATGAGCTTTTGAACTCAGCCTAGTGTTTTGTATTTATTGTTTATGAGCATCATTTCAATTTTCTGATTTCATGAATGTGCTTTATTGTAGGTTTGCAGATATATATGTTTTGATCCCTTTGGTTTTTTGTATGGCAATAGTGTGCGATAGTTTCATACTTGGTTCATATATGGTAGTGCTTTGCGAAAGTTTTATACATGGTCCATTTATTGCATTGTTCTATTATGTATATGAGTACTCTTTATGACTCTGCTTTGATTTTATACAATACTTTTCATTGTGCTCTTACATATCTTTGTTATGGTTGACAATGTGTCTTTCCTGTCAAATATTTTTTTGGTTTTCAATCATGTAAATACATGGTCCAACAACCAAAAGAGTACATGTCCTAACATATTCTCAATCTTCTTGGGCATATGGTATTGTCCCTTGCTACACAACAACATTTTCATGTTGTAGCAGCAACAGACATTGCACATTACCCAAAAAGAAATTGCAAATATGGTCGTCAGTATAAGTTTTGATATTTCCATGTGTTGAGAATCAAGTCTCATTCATGAAAAAAGTCTCAAGCACGAGTTTTGCAAGTGGACCAATCAAACAAGAGGACCTAAAGTTGTGGAATAAAGTTAGAAGCTCCACCAAACTCAATCAAATTCAAATCTCATCGAATCAACCACCAAAAAGTGCACCTACATTTATTAGTGGGTGTTAGCTAGATTGTAGGAAAAGTAAAACTCTATATAAGCATCATCCCACCTTGTTTCTTGAGTTGGATGCATTCCAAAAGTTTTCCACTTAGTTTAGTGAGTTCATAAACTACAGCAAGCAGCCCCTTTGCTTGCTTACCTGATTTTCTCATGATTTTTCTCCTCTCTATCTAGAGGTTTAGTTAGGCTTTTCCAAATCTGATTGTACCAGATTGTAGAGCATTGTATGCTCTCTCATTGTGCTCACTTTCATTGATTTCAAGCTTCATATGGTCTCGCATATTGTTCTGTGAGGTTTGCCAATGTTTCAAGTTATTTGGCTGAGTGAGTTGTGAGAAATTGCCAACTTTGTGAAGGTATATCTCTACACATAGGCAGAGAGTGTTGCAAACAGGTAGCCTGTTTTGCAGAAGGTGGTTCTTCGAGCTGGAATATCCATATGGAATGATTTAAAGCCTATTGTGTAGCTCTTATAGTCAAATACATTTTTGCAAAAGTTCATTTTAAGTCTTGGTATTGGTGCAGAGAAAAAATTAGAACATTGAGCATATAACAGTACTTGTGGACCTAGTGGAGGGCAACCCTCTTCCATTTTTGCAGTGGGGTGTTAGAATCATGCCCCATCAGTGGTATCAGAGCTAGGCTAGAGGCTTGCGTTGGAGTTAGACATCTACAGAAGCACGCGAACAACACAAGGAAGAAGAAGAAGCTTGGAGCACAACACACAGTACTGAATGTATTACTAAAAAATGTACAAAGATAAGTAGCCCATTAGGGCAATAGGCGTATATAAAAGCCGGGGGAAAAAACCTCCTAAAGAGGGAAAAAAGTGCCCCGACAGTCCTAGTGTGTTCACACACATCACTACCTAAATATATCAACAAATCCCCCCTTGGAGTGATGCGGTGAACAAGGAGCTGGCACTCATGTATAAGGAAGTGCCAAGCTATGTGGAAATCACTCCACAAAAGGAGGTAAGCCCAAAGCTTTGCGGAAAGCTTCAAACTTCTCCCTAGGCAGAGCCTTCGTGAAAAGGTCTGCAATGTTCTCCTGCGTGGGCACATATTCCAAGCTGATCTCCCCTACAGAGAACCTCTCCCTGACATAGTGATAATGCACCTCAATGTGCTTAGTGCGAGCATGGAACACAAGGTTCCTCGCAACTCCCAATGTGCTCTAACTATCAGTGAAGATGATGGCGGCAAGAGACTCGCCAACACCCAAATCAGCTATAAGGCATCTAAGCCACACACACTCAACAGTAGCTGTGAAAGCTGCCCTATACTCAGCCTCACAACTGGAAGTGGCCACAGTAGGCTGCTTCTTGCTCAACCAAGATATACATGAGCTACCAAGCATGAAGCAAAAGCCACTAGTGGACACATGAGTGTCATAGCAACCAGCCCAATCAGAGTCAGAAAAAGCATGCAAATCTGGCGGTAGTGATCCCCCCTTGGGATAAAATAACCCAAGTAGCCAAGTACAACTCAAGTAGCGAAAGATGTGCTTAACCACCTTCCAATGCGTGACTCCTGGGCAATGCATAAACCTGCTCATCTGTGAGACAGCAAAATGAATATCTGGCCGAGTAATGCATAAGTAAATCAAGCATCCAATAGCCTGCTGATAGAGAATATCATCAAATGCATCTCCAGCATCATGAAGATTTAATCGTAAACCTATCTCCATAGGAGTGGCAATAGGCTTACAGTCTTCAAGGCCAAAACGCTGCAATAATGTGTCAATATATTTCGTTTGACACAAAGCCATTCCACCATCAACTTGCATAAACTGAATGCCCAAATAGTGATGCAAATGCCCCAAATCAGACATATCAAATGAGGCATAAAATCAGCCTTGAAATCAGCAATATGCTTCTCAATAGGACTAGTGAGCACCATGTCATCAACATAGACAACAATGATCAGAAGCACATCATTAGCATGCTTAACATATAAGGTGCTTTCAGTTGGACTGTTCTCAAAACCATGTGCAACCAGATAGGCATGTATCTTCTCATACCAAGCACGTGGTGCTTGCTTTAAACCATATAATGCCTTCTTTAACCTACACACCTGGTTTTCATGCCCTTTCTGCACAAAACCACGGGGCTGAAAAACATACACTTCTTCATGCAAGTCACCATTTAGAAATGCCATTTTAATGTCCAACTGATGTACATTCCAACCATGATGGGCTGCAAGTGGACAAATGCTCCGAACAGTAGTCATACGGCATGTAGGTGCAAAGGTCTCATCAAAATCAATGCCTCTTTCCTGTGCATAACCCTTTGCAACAAGCCTAGCCTTATACCTGTCAATTGTACCATCAGGTTTACGCTTTAGCTTGTATACCCACTTAGTGCCAATGGCCTTCTTGCTAGGAGGCAAGTCACATAAAGACCATGTACCATTCTTCATTACAGCATCATATTCAGATTGCATAGTAGCCATCAAATTTTCTAAATTTTGTGCTTCATCAAAAGAGACAGACTCATTCTCATCATAGAGACTAGACGCAGCCATAGCATAGCAATCTCATGCAAAGGAGGCACTATGAGAGCCTGAACGAGTACGATATGAATAAGATGCGTCTAATTTGCTGTCATGCAAGGTCTACACCAGCCATTTTGGCATAGTTTTTGCCTGCTCAATATCATCTCTCTTATCAACAAGTGCATCATGTAAATCTGCATCAGAAATGGAATGATCTGCATCATCATATGAAGCCTGCAAAGGCTGAGAAGTTGCCTCATTAGGACCAGCACTAGAATGTCCACCTATAAAAAGAGGCATCAAAGTATCATACATGTCTTTGGAGCTAACGGATGTCTCCTTAGTACATGAAACCAATGGTTGAATAGCATCTTCCACGATGTTGTCAGACGATAGCCTTTACTTTCAGAACTGTACAAAAAAAAATACATTTTACTGCCTTATCATCCAATTTTCTACGATGTTTTTCAGGCACTAGTGCATATGCCAAACAACCAAAAAAACACAGATGAGCCATAGATGGCTTGCGGTCATGCCAAGCCTCATATGGAGTGATAAACTACAGTGCTTTAGTGGGACACATGTTCAGTACATATGATGCAAATATGAGAGCCTCAAGCCAGAAACTATGTGGTAAAGCCTGACTTTTGACCATGCATATCGCCATCTCCATGAGTGAACTGTTCTTTCGTTCAGCAACTCCATTCTGTTGAGGTGTATACGGCACTGTACAGTGGTGTTTTATCCCACGTTCAGCCAGAAATGCATTAAAATCAGAAGACATATATTCCCCCCCTCGATTAGAATGGAGGGTGCCCATTTTACATGCTGACAGATTTTCAGCGAAAACCAAAAACTGTTGAAAGCACATGAACACTTCGGACTTTGCTTTGAGTGGATATACCCATGCATGCCTGGAAAAATCATCAATGAAAGTCACGAAGTAAAGGTAATTTCCAAAAGAGGGTGTTTGAATAGGACCACAAACATCACTATGTACAAGCTGCAATTTCTGTGTAGCTCGAACTGAACCATCTTTTGGAAAGGAGGAACACTGCATTTTGCCCAAAATACAGCCCTCACAAACATGTTTTCCTGGTGCCTCGAGTTTGGGCAACGAGGACACCATTTTAGATTTCTGCAGGCGTAGGAAACTAGCAAAATTCAAATGACCAAAGCGTGCATGCCAAAGCTTTGCATCTGACATAGCCTGGGAATCATTTACTGCACATGCCAAATCATTTACAAATCTTTCATAGTCTATGAGCTTATACAACCCACGACATAAAATGCCAGAAGCAATAATCACATCGCCATTTGACAGATCATGAATTGTACTCCTATCATCAACAAATTTCACAACCAAGCCAATCTTGGCTAATGCACAAACTGATAACAGGTTCTTCTTTATCCCTGGCACAAATAAAGCATCTGACAAAGTGAAAGAACTACCATCAGCAGTAGTCAAAATGATCTTACCAACTCCCATAACAGGATAAGAGGAGTTGTTGGTGCATATAACAGTATTCCCTGTAGGGGCAGGCTCGAGTGAAGAGAAGAAACTGTGCTGCGAGGTAATATGTTTGGTCACCCCACTATTAAAATACCAAACATCTAAGTCTACTGCAGACATGCACTGCTCATGAGAAGATGGGTCAAAATTGCAGACAGTAGTAAACGCCCATTCTTCTTCCTGCACATGATTTATAGACTCTGTTTTTGGTGTAGAGGCCTCTGCAACAACCATTCCAGCCTCTTTCTTCTTTGCCTCTTTAGCAGCCAATTTTGGACAGTTCTTTATGATATGATCATTCCCTTTACAGTACTTACAAAACAATTTCTTCTTTTCTGATTTCTTCTCATCTTTATCTTCCTTCTTCGAATATGCAAAATTAGCAGATTTCTGCTTACTAGTTAAAGAGCTCCATTTTCCTTTGCCCTTCTGACTAGCCAGGAAAGCTTGATCTGAAACTCGCATAATGGACCTGTTTTGCCTGGATTGATCTTCCTCCAACAGAACAGAGACTAAATCCTCAAATGATAAGGCATTTGGATTGCCTTTCATCATCAACCAAAGAGTAGAAGCAAAACTCTGATATGAATCAGGAAGACCATTCAGAACGGTCTGCACAAGTGAGCTATCTAGTATAAACTCATCAGCAGAAATCAACTATTCCTTCAAGTCTTTGATCTTCGTTAGGAAACTGTCCATAGAATCACCTTCATTCATGTGCTCACTCTCCAAATGTTTTTGGAGGTAATCAATAGGAGCCTCATTCCTACCTTGGTACAGTGTGGTAAGTGTATCCGAAGCATCCTTAGCTGTTCTGCAAGAGCGAACGTGAGGAGTAATGGCACGTTTGACAGACAAAGCTATCAATGCATGTGCCTAGGCATCTCTGCCATCCCAACAAATGTGCTCTACAGTAGGTGCAACAGAAACAATAGCACGAACAGGAATCTGTGGAATATCATCTTTGACACCATCTTCATCAGCTCCAACACTTGTATTTGCAATACCTGTAGTCAGAGGTGTAACAGGACGTCTTTCAACACCCTGCACAATGTTCCACAATCCTTTTGCAACCAATACATATCGCATCATATAAGCCCATAATGGGTAGTTGGTACCATCCAACTTATCCTCAACAGCCAACATACGGAATAAATCAGTGCTTTCAGCCATGGCTAGTGACTAAAATACCTTGATGCAGAAAATTGACTGTATCTCAAAAAGTTGAACAGAACTACCCAGACGAGTTCTGCTAGATCTATAGCAGACTTCGAGATGCTTAAATTGGCGAACAGAAACTGGTATATACCTTTGGCACAAAAAGATGAAATAGCCTACACAAGCGCTTTGATAGTGCGTTCGGAGGTCGAAAGGAGCTCAGATCGTGATTTCGGCAGCATACAACAAAGCTGTTTTGATCTGGGAAACATGCTGAGTATGCTCACCAAAATTTGTACGATTCTGAGACTACAAACAGAGGAGCATCGACGGTGCCCTAGATGAAGCGACGACCTGCTCTGATACAAATTGTTGGAGTTAGACGTCTGCGGAAGCACGCGAACAACACAAGGAAGAAGAAGAATCTTGGAGCACAACACACAATACTGAATGTATTACTAGAGAATGTACAAAGATAAGTAGCCCATTAGGGCAATAGGCGTATATACAAGCCGGCGGAAAAAACCTCCTAAAGAGGGAAAAAAGTGCCCCAGCGGTCCTAGTGTGTTCACACACATCACTACCTAAATATATCAACAGCTTGGAGACATTGATGGCATCATATGGAAGACTTGAAGGGATCAAGAAAACTCGTGGAAGGACAAGGATGACTCATCAAAGGAAGAAGACATCGAAAGGGGGCTACGTCAATCGAGATCTCAACTAGTCAAAGGTTAGCAAGGGAGAAGCTATCAAAAGGTAATATCCACAGCTTTTAAAGAATACAAACACTTGATGAGAAGCTAGAGGAGCATCTTAGAGCTCAATATGGCTGAGTATAATGCAAAAATAGAGAAGTTAGAGAAAGGTAATTATCAACCATGGAAATTTTGAGTTATCAACTACCTTATGGGCAAAGGATTGTAGGGATTAGTGAGCACACAGAGCCAATGCCTCATGCACATGATCCATCACTTCAAGGGTAGGTCAAGGCACTTAATGAATGGATAGAAAGGGATAGGATAGTCATATTCATTCTATCCCAACACATAAGCAATAGCATTATAGGTCATATACAAGACTTGGACACATCCAAGAAGGTTTGCGAGACCTTCGAGAGATTGTACTCTTCATCAACCAAGGCAAGGAAGATTCAGCTCAAGAATGAGGTAAATAATCTTAGGAAATCACCAAGTACTAACGTAAATGAGTACATTTTGAAGGTTCAAGAGCTTGCAAATGCTTTAGCCTTAATTGGGAGCCCAATCGAAGATGATGATCTTGTTGTGCACACTCTCAATGGCTTGAGAGAAGATGAAAGGGGGAAAGAATTCACCACATGAATTTATGTGCGGGATTCCCTACTAGAATTTGATCAATTAGTCACATTGATGGTGATCGAGGAGATGAACCAAGGAGGTTGACAGTCAAAGGGCAGCTAAGCCCAAGTTTTCGATGCAAGTAGAGGCAAAGGCAAAAGAGGTTGACAAAACTCCAAAGGCATAGGGAGAGGAAGGTCAAGCTCAAGCTTAAGCAACCAAGAAGGCTAACCAAAGCTATGGATCAAGAGCAACAGGAAGGAGTAGAGGACGAGGAGGAAGATCACATGGAAGAGAAGCATCCAATGGGGAATGCTACAATTGTGGAAAACTGGGCCATTATGCAAGAGACTATTGGTCCAAAGGAGGAGGCAATCAAGGATACATATGGAACCAAGGTAATTATGCTAGTACTTCAGCAAATTCAGAAAATGAGAACTTTCTTAGGATGTATTCAAGTGAAAGAGTCAAATCAAATTTTACATGGTACATTGATAGTGGTTGTAGCAACCATATGAGTTGCAATAAAGATGTTTTCTTTAATTTATACTCACCCATCACTCAAGGACATGTAGAGACATGGGATGAAACTAAGCACAAGATTACACATGTGGGAGATGTTGCATTGAATGGATCTCAAAACTCCAAGGTGTTGAAGGATGTGTTGCATATGCCAACCATCACAAAGAAGTTGGTTTCAGTAGGTCAAATGGTTGAAAGAGGTTATGAGGTGAGGTTCAATGAGAAAGGATGTTTTGTTGAAGACTCCATGCAGGACTAAAAGCTCATAGCAAAAGGAAATAAGAAGGAAGACTCTTCACCATGGAGGTAAAGCCATCAACCCCTCACACTATCTACTTGTCAATTGGAAATAAACAGATTGCAGAAATTGATTGATGGCATTAGCATTGGGCACATAAACTTACAAAGGATGAAGGACATGCAAAGAAAGGGCTTGGTGAGTGGTCTACCTGATCTTAGATCTCTGAATATGCAACATTTGTGCCATGCTTGTCAATTAGGAAAACAAAGCAGATTGCCATTCAAGAAGGGAGCACATGTGAGCAATGAAGTGTTGAATCTCATACAAACGAATTTATGGGGACCTACAAGGGAGCCATCCATTGGAGGTAATATATATTTTGTCACATTTATAGATTATCATTCAATGTTTTTTTGGATGTATTGCATGAATTCAAAGTCATATGTGTTTTACCACTTCAAGAGGTTCAAAAACCTAGTGGAGAAGGAACTAGGGAAGTATATAAAGACTCTCAGATCGCATGGAGGGGGAGAGTATTTTTCAAATGAAGTTTCAGATTTTCTACATGAACATGGCATCAAAAGGAAATTCACTTAAAGGTATACACCTCAACAAAATGGGGTGGCAGAAAGGAAGAATAGATAAATAGCAGAAGTGGCTAGATCTTTGTTAAATGAAATGAATGTTCCTATGGGATGATGCAACAAATACAGCCATATACATTATGAATAGGTGTCCAACCTCACCAGTACATGGAGTTATACCTAATGAAGATTGGTGCGGTAAGAAACCCAACCTTTCACATTCCAAAGTATTTGGTTGTGTGTATTATGTTCACATACCTGAAGAATTGAGACACAAGTTAGACCCAAAGGCAGATAGGTGTATATTTCTTGGACATTCTTTAGAGCAAAAGGGTTTTAGATGCTATTACCCTTGCACCAAAGAGCTTAAGGTATCTAGAGATGTAATATTTGATGAGTTGCTGCCTTGGTATGGTAGCAAGGATGTGTTATAGGTTGACGATGCATATGAAGCCGAGAAGAAGTTCAAAGAGCGACAACAAAGCATGGAGATAAGTGGTCCAACCACTTCAAGCACACGATGAGAGGAGAGTACTACATTAGCTTGGCTTGGAAGGACAAGGAATGAAGCACATTCAAGTGAAGGAAGTAGCAAAGGAAAGGAAAAGGCAAATCACGAAGAACATCCATGGGTAGACATGGAATCTACAAGTGATGAAGATATGGAAGAATAAGAAACTCCAGGCTTTAAAGCATCTAAACCAAGGGAGAGGAGATTCCTACCACCTAATGGTGAGGTAAGGTCATCAATAGGGTTAAATACCCTATTCAAAGGTTAACTTATGATTCATTCATTGCAAGACAGTATGCCTACATGAGTCAAGTTATAGCTTGTGAAGAACCTAACTTTTTTGAAGAAGCAAATATACATGGAATGGATTGACGCCATGGAGGAGGAAGCCAAAGCACTTGAAGAAAATGATACTTGGTCATTGGTGCCAAGAACAAAGGACATGAAAGTCATTGGCAACAAATGGGTGTACAGGGTAAAGAGGCATGCAGATGGGAGCATCTCTACGTATAAAGCAAGGTTGGTTGCCAAAGGGATTGCTCAAACCTATGGCAAAGACGTTGAGGAAACATTCAGTCCTATAGCAAAGATGTCCAGCGTCTAAACTTTGATTGCAATTTCAGCCTCAAAAGGTTGGAAGATGTACCAGTTGGATGTGAAGAATGCTTTCCTAAATGGAGAGCTTGAAGAAGTAGTCTTCATGGACCAGCCCCGAGGAGTTCAAGATGAGAGGTTTCCACATCATGTATGCAGGCTAAAGAAGGCTCTTTATGGACTCCAACAAGCCTCAAGAGCTTGGAACCAAAGACTTGTGGACTACTTAGTAAAATGTGGATACAATGAGAGTCATGCAGACCCATCACTCTTTGTGAAGAAGGAAGGTAGCAAATTTTTTTCATTTGTATATATGTTGATGATTTGATCATTACAGGGGATGATGAAGCCAACATCAAGGACATAAAGAGGAAGCTTGGATGTGAGTTTAAAATCTTAGATTTATGGATTTTAAGGTACTTCCTTGTGATTGAACTACTATATAAAGAGGAAGGTATATACTTGATGCAAAAAAAATACATTCTTGATCTTTTGAAGAAGTTTGGCTTGTGTGATTGCAAGCCCATTTCAAATCCATGAGAAGTAAATGTTAAACTAAGTGCTCATGAAGGTGAAGAAGTAAAGGATGTGACCATGTATAGTTCAACAATTGGTTGTCTCTTGTATGCTACTATAAGAAGACCTGATATTGCACATGTAGTTGGAGTGTTATCTCAATTTTAGCAAGCACCAACAGTACCTCATCTTGTTGCAGCCAAAAGGCTACTTAGGTATCTCAAAGGATCATTGAATGAAGGTCTATATTATTTATTTGATGATGTATTAAATGAACAAGCTTATTGTTATGCTGATTGGGCATGTTCCAAAGATGACAAGAGGAGCACTAGTCAAAATGTTATCATGCTAGGGAAGAAGATCATCTCGTGGATGTCAAAGAATCAACCAACAATGGCTCTTTCATCTACCAAAGCTGAGTATAGAGGCTTAGCACAAGTCTCAAATGAGATTATGTGGCTCAGGAAGTTGTTGGTTGATCTTGATTTGCAGGTTAAGCAAGTACCTATTTTTTGTGACAACATAAGTAGCATATGCTTGCCTCAAAATCCGGTGTTCCATGCAAGGTCGAAGCATATAGAAGTGCACTACCACTTTATTTGAGACAAGATCATGTCAAAGGATGTCAAGGTGGAGCATGTCAATACAAAGGACCAATGTGCAGATATGTTTACCAAAGCATTGGATGGAGTAAAGCTACGACACTTCAACACATGCATTGGAATGAAGGACCTAAGCATTGAGACTTGAGGGGGAGTGTTGAAAATCAAGTCCCAATCATGCAAAAAGGCCCAACCACGAGTTTTGCAAGTGGACCAATCAAACAAGAGGATCCAAAGTTGTGGAATAAATTTAGAAACTCCACCAAACTCAATCAAATTCAAATCTCATCAAATCAACCACCAAAAAGTACACCTAAACTGATTGGTGGGTGGTTAGCTAAATTGTAGGAAAAGTAAAACTCTATATAAGCATCATCCCACCTTTGTTTCTTGAGTTGTATGCATTCCAAGAGTTTCCCA